>JAOWAN010000043.1:2504281-2518465 GCA_028566635.1 Lobelia cardinalis
CTCTCTGAGAAACCCTTATATATACATTTACATTTATATGCATGTTAATGATGTTACCCAAGTATTGTTTACTTTGTACACATCTTAAATCCTTACTTTATCCATTCTTGTATCAATGGTCTCTCTTTCCTTTAACCAGTGTATTTTCTCTCCATGACAATGATTCTACGGTCCATCATATATCGATGGTTTGCTAAGATCGAGAGTTCGGAAGAGCAAGAATTGGCTTGAAATTTTGGAATTAACTTAAGACAATGCAAGCAAAAGTTCTTAGATTCATGGAGATATAGAACAGCATATAAGTTGTCATGCTTGCATATCCATCGAGTCCAGATCTTCTGTCTCATTATTCTAAAACTCTATCCTAACCGTTTAAAAGATGATCCTAAAATTTTAAACTTTAAATAATTAAATATGTGTTGTATTTAAAAGATATGAAAAAGAGGATGAGACACCAAATGAGATAGGAAATCTCAATTCATATCCATCATTTGAGTTTCCAATAATGATTTCAATAATTACATATCCGATTTGACCTATGAATGAATAGGCAAGCATATGTTTCATGCTTGTTTGAGTAATAGCAATGAGATTCCCCAATATCATGCTAAGAATAAAAGTTGATGGGTTGGTGGATTTTGTCAAAAACTTGATCGTTAAAAGTCTATTCATTTAGGCTTGGATCACGTATTCGATACGATATGATTTTTGATTGCTGTTTTTTCAAGGCTCCCACCATTTTCTCTTTATATCTCTCTTACTTTCTTTATTTTAATCATTGTAAAACATCATATTGCCGAATATCATTACATATCGAATTCATGATTTGATGAAAGTTTTGTGCTTGTGACGAGAAAGCAAAATAAAAAGCGACTTAAAATCTTGCTCCCTCCCGTCCTAAGCAAGTGTCATGGTTTTTATACCAATAAAGTTTGACATATATATACCTACATACAAGATGGTATATGTTACTATAATTTTACTGTTTATAATGGAATAAAAGTAGTGGGTTGCTAAATGTCGCCCCTAAACTTTTTGCTACCGCTCAGTTAATTTCGAGAATACCCTGATCGAAAAAAGATCATGTCTCTCATCAACTTCCCAAAATAAACGTGTACCGCTTCGTTCGATCCAATTCTTCCCGTTTTTCTAGAAAATCAGTTCATTTTGTATGGCTCCAAAAGCACACATTCAGATATATTTAGCCATTGATAGAAGGAAAATTAAAAAATCAATTGCAAAGGGATAAATGAAAAGTGCAGTAAACAAAAGAAGAAGAAGAATATCAAATTCAAAACTATTTTGCAATCAACTATCAAATAACAAGAGATTTGTGAGGGACTCTTATTGCAGCAGTAATTGATAAATTTTATGCAAGTATTTTGTGATCCTCCCCTCACGTGGCCCTTGTTGTCATGTAGTTCAATTTAACAGAGGCGAACCATTCAAGATTTTTTGCCAAGCTTCTCAAGGGGCACCATTTTTGGGTTCATCCAACCGGCAGAAGTTGCAGCAAAGAAAATAAAAAATTGAAGAAGCTTGTCATCGGAGAAGAAGTTCGTCCGGAGGATTTCGTTAGCGGAGATGGTTAAGGATTCCGGCAAAAGAGCTGCGCAAGTTCTGATCTTTTTTGGCATAAGGGGTATTTTTGATATAGAAGGGACGGTAGTGAGAAATTTAGGATCGGCATTTAGCATGTTATATACCGCTTCAAAAGTTGACCAAATTGATTCTGAAATGTCAGATCAAGGCACTTGATAGAATTGCAGGAAATAGTTTTTAGACCTCTTAATTTGAGCTACAAACTTACTAAGATTTATATTTTGTTTTGGTGCATACGTCCTTAAAAGTGAACACACGAACCATTTGCCAACGTAAACATTTTATGTTCCATTTTGGTACATTTTTGGATTTTAAGAATACAACTGTACATGCTTTTTAAATTACAGTTTGGTACATTTTATGTGCCATTTAAAGAGTTTAGTGGTCACAAAGAAAATACCCCACGAATCCTAAACCCTGATGGGGTATTCTCTTTGTGAAAATGACCACTAAACTCTTTAAATTTCCTAAACCCTATTCCCAGATTTAACTGTCGCTTGATGACCCGAGACATCCAACCACTTTTTGATACATCTGGAAGATGGAAGGCACATTACAGCAGTACGTAGAACCCTTATTGAAGATTGGACTAGCTATTCATTATTGTATACCTCAATTTCCTTCAGGAAAAGAAATTCCATCAATATCACATGAAACAACTATACATGATTCGTAACCCCTATTAATAGATGGGAATTCAGTTGTTCGTATTGATATATCAGTTTGATGCGTAACCTACTATAATAACGTATTATAACAGTTGAAGGTTATGATGCATCCTTGGCAACTCCAAGTAGATCACTGAAAAAGCTCTTAACCGGTGCAGGCCAGCTATATGATGATGATCCTTCGAGTACAATTTCAGTTGATTCCTCTTTCTGCATTTGATGGCTTTGTGAGCTTCGAGTGAGGCTTTGTGAGCTTCGAGTGAGGCTTTGTGAGCTTCCACTCACTCCTCCCTGTACTACTTTTGATTTCTCCTTCAAGTAAGGAACCACATGTTTCTTCATATCGCTAGTGGAGATTCCAAGATGATTTCCTGCGACACTGACGTATTTGACTCTTCCGGCATCATCCAAGGTTTTTAAACCAATCCAGTCCTCCGTGTAAAGTTTGGTCTGCAATGGAAAATAGAATGTTATCGACATGTTGGCGCTTTCAATTCAACTACTCCAAAGCAGTCCAAAAGGGGGATTAACTCCAGAATAATGTTCTATGCATGTTCAAATGAACAGCTGTTTTTTCCCCACTTTTGTGATTCCTATTTCATCCTATTGCTGTTCTGGCAAACGTTTGGCATATATGCTTTTATCATCATGCCTGCTGTAATCAAGTCACTTAGATTCATATTTTCAACTTCCCAATCCTACCTGTTGTGGAGGCAGAACAGGTTTGAACTCCCCATCTGGATAATATCCAAACCACGAGGTTTCTTTTGGTATCAACACAGTGTCATGTTCAAACTGTGGATGTACAAGACGATAGAATGTTATAAGCACATAAAGTTGGACAGATCAGTAAAATAAGACAAATGGAGATCACAAGGAAGGCCTTCCAACTTACCATGATAAGAACCAAATTCTGTAAGCTGCTGAAACGATGCTTATAAGTGGAGTTCCTCTCATCAGGGAGTTCATTATTAAGCCTTGGAAGAAATCTACAGTGCTGCAAGTAGGAATCCAAATTCTGCAAAGATTGATTCTGAGCTTAGATATCCAACAATAGAGAGAATAAACTATATCAAATATGTACTAAAGGTATTTAGTATTTACTGCTCTAAACAAGGAGAGATCTTGCCCCATGTGTTTTTATTGCGCTCAAGCTTTGCTTGAGCTAAGTAACCTATGTTTGAGTTTGAGCTCAACTCAATACTACAAGAAATGATCTATAAACCAAGCAAGCTTGAGCTTTAGTCGGGCTTAAGTCAAGAATATTCTATACTCCCTCCGTCCCGTAATAGATGACCTTTTAGAAATTAAAACTTGTCCCATAATAGTTGATGTTTTAGCATTTCTAAGCTTTTTTGTCCATATTTTCCTAATTTACCCTCATATTCTCCCAACTACCCATGACCATTAATTACAGTCTCTTTTATCATCAATAAAGAGATATTATTTAATAAGGGTGAATTTATCAATATGTATTACTCCTTAATAAGTGTGCACAAGTCTAAAAGGTCATCTATTGCGGGACGGAGGGAGTACATCATAAAATAAAAAGAAACAAATACACTTTACATAAGCTGTGATTAGTCAAGCCAAGCTGAGTCACCACTAGTTTACCCATAACTAAAACCACATACAATGAGAAGGGAAAATTATATAAGCATCAACACAAAAAGATGCTTGCAAAAATTGGATAATTCATGTAAGATGAGTTCAGAATGCAATAGTTTGACTGTAGACGTGATAATACAAAAGGTACAGTTACTCACGTTTGGCATTTTAAGATAACCACTAGGGGCCAAGTGCTCCTGCAATTCGCACATCATAGTTTAACTTGTCAACTTTTGAGTGGTAAAACAAAGATGCAAATAGATACTAAAACTAACTTGGATAAGAAAAATCTTCTCCCTCAAGGAACTTGTACACTAGAAAAATCTCAATGACACGATGTTATACATTTCAAACATGAATGAGGTGCATACTTGGATATAGTCGGTATAGATCTCTGACTTGATTAGTGCATCCGCTAACAAACAGAAGATGCCAGACTGCAAAGGCAAAAGGAGATTTAACAGTTGGTGGGAGAATAATGTTCAATAATGCTCGTTTGCTGATATCTCCAGATAATATGAATTGAGAGAACTATCCTAATACTACAAAGGTTCATAAAGCGAGGAATCATCTCTCTCGTCTTTCATTCAATTTCTTTTCTTGGTTGCGTGGGCCCTGCCATTGCATTAGCATAAGACATGGGTGAGTCACTAAGACCCCAGTACCTACTGTAATGGGTCTTCCCCCTCAAAAAATAAGATAATTATCATGTGGGCCAATAGCAAACATATCAGTTATTAAACTGATAAATTCTCTCTTACGATAAGCTCAACTCTTACTTTCTCGAAAAGAAAGGGAAAAAAAAGGCTCCATTTCTCTGGCCTCAGAAGCTGAGGTAATAATTAGAGGGTATTTACAAGAGACTTACACCACAAAGTGGAACCGAAGCAGTGCCAGCATGCGGTCCTCCTAGTGAGATAAAATTCCTAACCTGTTTTATACAAACAAATATACTCATTTTCTATGGCTGAAAAATTATTACTGCAGCATTACTGGTGGAAAGTAGAAAATGTAGCAGTTATAGATTATCCACAAAAGTACGAAGGGAAAATTTCTATACCAAATCATCAAATGCACACAACCAAGTATGAGCCTACACACGTAAGAAGCAGAATATGGGTTAATGTTCCTAAAAGTACCACCTTCAATATGTGCAAGACCATTGGTGACTGATTCTTTTCCATGTCAGTTACCATGCTGCCAAAACAAATTACCCACGCCCATGGCAACATTGCTAGAACTTTTGAAACACTGTTGGTTATTCTTCACTTATAATTAAGAGTTATGGTCAGTGCCCAGGTAATGTCCACAAATCCATATGCACTGACAAGTTCCAATTGTCGTGTCAAACGTTGCCTTAAAGAAAATATTGCCACCAGTGGCAAATTCTGCATTTTCCTCATGTGCAGCATACTACAAAATTTAACAATTTTATGTACAAGAAGTTAAAAATAAAACTAATCAAAATTCTATTACAAAAAAGCCACGGATTATTCAAGATGGATATCCAAATAAGACATAAAGGTAAAAGTCTATTAAGTATTTAAACTCTTGGACCCCTAACTGGGGTCTTATTGCACTTGGACCCCAAAATGTTTAAAAACATAGGTGATTTTCCCTCACCAAATTTGAGTCTAGTCAGTTCGCTGCATCCACGAAGAGCTGGCTCATCCCATGTGATCAACACTGCAGCTCATTCCTGTCATAATCCTTGAATGCTCCAAAAGTACATGGTAATGTATATTGTTCTCGCTATTATAGTAGTTTCCGTTGATAATATCACTCTAATTTCAATTGTTTTGACTAGTTTTGATGCTGCAACTACAGAAATTTCCGCTATTGAAAGCAAATGCAGGAAATAAAATAAAATAGCACTGATATTGAACAAGAAAATGCAACTAGATAAGCGTGTGCAATCTGAGAATGCTGAACAACAATCCCTATCTAGGCAAACTTGGTTGAAAAATGAGAATCCATCAAATGTAGATAGCGGCATTTGTACCTGGGGTCCATCCTCACAAGCTTCTACTACACCTCGGCCTATTAAATTACCCTGCACATTTGGGGGTGGGGACAAACTTTCCTGTGTTAAAGCCTACAAATGGGTCTACCAGATGGAAAGCAACTAATGCACAAGCAGTAGAAAACTTAAAAGATAAGTGTAATCAAGGAAACAATCACGTCCAATGAGCATCAAGAATGGACAATATATTCTGCTTCTCACTAATACTAACAACTGTTGTTAGCACACATGCACATGCATACGCATGGGGAGAGAGAAGAGAGAGAGGCAGGGATAGAGTAGGATGCAGATGAAAACATATTATGTGGGTCCCACTAAAATTGTATATTGTGTTTGAGATGTGTTATATCCACTCGCAATCTTGGGTTAATCTTCCAGGCCTTTATATTCTGGGCTATCAGTATTCTAATTTTTACAAAGGGATATGCTTAATACTATCTCAACACATGGAAAGCATTTCTGAAGAGATAACATAGCAATTGATGTTGCCCTTGTTATGACATGGGTATCGTACGACAGTTGGATTGGACACCTACATAGTGTAAGTTCTTCTCTTTTTGGTTGAGCTGGGCACAAGCATTCATCCCCAAAACCATATTAGACTTGAGTCCAGGTAACATAGATGACTGGTGCACCTCCTATTCCTAGTACAAATAGAAATGGTGGCCTAGTTGCAATAACCACTGACAATAAAGGCTATGATACTAATTTAAGCAGCCTTACCCCACCACATACAAAGAGGGTGTGCATTGTTCAAACAAATGAACCACTCGGCCTAAAAATGCGTGCCTATAGCAACAAAACGAAATAATCAATCATATAATTCACCTGGGAGAGACCAACTATGTTATAACCATCTCTCAGTTCTTTGATTTTCTTCACCTGAACATTCAATCATACACTGGTAAGGGCAGGGTCAAGTGTTCAGCACACAGTGAAACAGCAATAATGAAACACAAAAATCGGGGAATGCCAATCAGCCATCAACGGTTCACCACCTTATCACAAACAACTTGAGCCTGCAAAATGTAGAAAATTTCAATTCATAGACAAAATAAAAAAATTATGCTTCGATGACAACCCGAAGCCAATTACAATGCAGTCATACTTGTTCCTGTAGGGGCATAAACCAGGAATCCCATGCTCCATCTCCAATTTCTCTGCAGGAATGATCGAACAGCATACACAATAAGATTTCAAATGCCAACTAATCATATTGTAAAAAATGAGAAATGAGAAGTTAAATGAGATACTCCATAATATTCAATTCTTTTAATTGCAATTTACGAGTTTCTCAAACTGAAATGGAAAAAGACCAATCGATACGTGGATCAAAGGCAACAGAATCTGTATAATCAACAAGGTTTATGGAAGCAGAGATAAATAAGTACATGAAAGGCAACCTAGCTTCACATATGGCAAACTAAATGGTTTCAATCATACATGCAAAATCCCTTGGATCCAGACATGTTGCCCAGTTGCTCAGTGAACTTTTTAACTCCTCGATTAGCACATTGATCTCCAATTCCTGCAATAAGAAGCTCATTTTAGTTCAACTGTTCAAATATAAGTTCATGAGAATAAATTAAGAAACTTCTTATGGAGAAGGGGAAAATAAGAATGATTTAGGACTAGTGGAAGGGTTGGGTTATCAGAATACCTGAAGCAAAGCACTAGTACTCGAATTTTATTAGCAAACATTAAGATTTCGTATGGGCTTAGGGCTCAAGGGTCAGCTGGAGACAGCCCACTTGAGGCATGGCACGGTGCATAGGGCAGGTCTCTATAATCTGCCGACGGCACGGTAGGCCTTGGGCTGGACAGGGCCACCATTCCTAGTTCAGGAACAGCCTAAGCCAACATAAGATCTACCTAGCACATGATAATATATATATATATATATTTTCCTTTCTTATCTTTGTGTCACCTAGCAGTGAGGAAGACCAATGAGATATAACTCAATGATTTGGGAATTAAGAACTCAGGCCTCGATTGTTTCCTAGGCTTAATTATCAAATTTTCTTGTTTTTCTGTACGTATTAATGCATGCAGGCGTTGCTTTCATTTTTCTTTTAGTAGTTTTGCATCTTGGTGTCCAGTTGTCCTTATCAGTTGATTAAGAGTTTGCTAATTGGCTTGAAGGCATAAGTGTTTTGCATGTTTTGGATTTGAACAAGGAAATGTATTGCTTACTGCTTTCACTTTCCATATTATGTTTAAATGATTGAGATATGACCTAGAAAAATTGGCATACTGAACTGCGGATGAGTAGTCTTAACACTTCTTGGACACCCGATCATTTTCACAGAAACTTATAAAACACTAGTTGGAACCACGAAATAGCACCATTATGCTCCAGCACTTAATAGGAAAAGGAATTAACTGAACTTGATATAGCAGATACACACCCCAGAACATCCTTTCTTAAATTCAACATGACAAACTTCTTCATTTTAAGAAATTCAATAACTAAAAACTACTCCAGTACACGAATAAGAGTAAGCATTGGATACTGTTTGATTCTTCAACTGCTTCATTTACTTAATCTTCTTTTTTTGGATAAAAAGCATTACTGTCAAGCTTCATCTTCCATAAAACATAGTAACTTTTATCTCAAATATGTAAAATATCAACTCATGTCATATCATTGTTTGTTGTAAAACATTAAGCAGCAAAAATACATACAGAAAGATGGAGACGATGAACTTGAAAGAAGGGTCTCAAACAACACACGTAGTTCATGAACTGCTCTCTCTATGAGCATCATACTAAGTAGCATGAGTAGTGTAAAAATTCTACAACAGCTAGATATCTTCAATTCCTGCCCAATTCAGGGATACTTAAAAGAATTCATGTAGCATAAGTTAATTAGTTAGGTTGGGACAAACATTTGTTGAGAGGAATTGTCAAAAGCAACTGACCGCGATGATGAACATATTGTTACTCCTTATTCTTGCCTTTTTGGAATTGAAGTAGTAATAGTTAGCTTCAAAAGCTAGATTTTCAAAACATCATCAACCTCTCAAATAATAATATAGAACTCATCTTATGTGGTTCTTCAAATTACTAGCTTAAAAAATACAAACAAAATCTACCGTGTTTCTTAATCTACTGCCAATATACAACAATCTTTCATGGGTATGTGTAGATCTTTTCCTTTATATTTTTCCCTTCCTTCTAAGCCAACTAGAAAACTTATGGGGCTAGTGGCCACAAGTATCACCGCAACCCAATTTCGATCAGTATAATATCCAGAAATAGAATTCAAAACAAATCCCAGAAATTAGTAGCGCTGGCTAGATAATAATGGATTGAGACCAAATATTTAAAATGAACCACTACGACCATTTAAGAAGCAATAATCTACAGAATTACAGAACTACTTAGAATTCTGGAATGGCCGGATTACCTCAAAAGAGGGATCGATAGTTGGGACCGAAACATGACAAGTTTTTCACCACTCACTCCGTTCTGTGAAAATTTCGGGTATTGTTTATCTTCTTCTTTTTTTTAATTTTTTTTTTTTCGATCTTACTTGATATATTTGGAATTCAAATTCATACTAGTAGCATTACTGTTAAAAAAAAATGTCCGCTTATTTTAGAAAGGTGCGGCTCATAGAATGCTTCATGTCGTTGGTATGTAACTGTATATATACTTGATATGATGACCTTCAAATAGAAGAAGAAATCATTAAATTTAGTAATGATCAGAAGGAATTATGGAGTAATATTCGACAACAATCCAACAGAAAAACACAATCATCCAATTGATGGATAGTGTGCAGTGTGGAGCATCCTCAAACTTGTAAGCTACTAATAATAGCAGTAATAATGAAACACAAAGAAATAGCCAAGCAATAGGGGGAAAAAATAGAAATATTACCATGGAGGACGATGAAGGGAACAGATTGAGAAATCGGGATGGAGGCTAATGAGACGATGAAGAAAAGGGAAATGATTGGAGATGAAGAAAAGGAAGAAGGATTGGCCATGGCCGGAAATTAGGGCTTTTTGGGTACTGGTGAGTTTCTGGAGAAATAAGTTTTGCTGTCTTCTGCTCCCTCCTCCAGAAACTTTTGCAGAAAATCTGGGAAACGGGGGAGAGGAGAAATTAATGATGCAAACCGAATTTTTTGAAGGGTGAGAATGTGCGTGCGTGCGAGTGGGTGAAATAATTATTGTTGGAAAAGGTGCGAAATACTACTAACGTCAGTTAACTAACGTATGGGTTCTCTGGAGACTGCCTTTAAAGTTACGGGTCACCAATCTGAACAAGAGGTGGTTTCGTTTTCCCCCTTTCTTGCTAACCGGCACTTAGGTTGCGTTTGGACATGGAGTTTTTTGATATATTTTGTTTTTGTTTGTGTTTTTGTAGGAGTTTACAATTTTGCCCTTCGAATTTTAAAAAATTACATGATAGTGATGGAGAGAGAAAGAGAGAATGGGTGATAGTTGTGATTTGATGTGATGTATGATAGGATATAAAGGTGATATAGAGGTATGTAAAATTAATAGGTGGAGAGAGAAAACTTGTGTTTAAAAAACTTGTGTTTTTGTTTTGTTTTTCAAACAATGTGTGAAAAACCTGACGGATGAACACACCCGTGTCGACCGTCAACTATCCCAGGTTAATCCGAAATTAAAAAGTATTTTTTCGGCTCGAACTCGATTTGATAAAGTTCAACTCGAATTTAAAAAAATGCACCAATCTTAACTCGAACTCGGCTCGATGAAAAAATTTTGATTTCGATCTCGAGTTTGAATTCGAATAATTCGAGTTCAAATTCGAACGGCTCGATAACTCGAATAAAATATATATAATAATAAAATATATTTAAAATATACATATATTTTAAGAATATATGTAATAAAATTTTAAAAATATATTAATATAAGCCAACTCGCGAGTTGGCTCGTAAGCTCGATAAAAGAAAATAAATGGATCAATATCGGATCGATAAGAAACTCGAGTTCGAACCGGCTCGGATCGAACTCGAAAATTTTCGAAGTCGAATCGAGCCCATCTCGAATCAACTCGTGAGCTCGCGAGTTGGCTCAATTCGATTGACACCCCTACTGGCATTGATAAAAGTGGTTGATATTCTATTTTCTTAATTATTATTTCCGTTTCACATTGATGTTTAAAATTTAATTACTAATAATTAAGAAATGTATTAAGTATCTTTTAATTTTTTAATTTTTTTCTCTTTTTATGCATTAGGTCTCTTTAAATTTTTCTCTCATTAACTTTTAAAACATTAGTTATTTTTTAATCTTGAATTGAAATAAAAGAATAATTTAGAAAAAGTGTAGCAAAAGTGTTTAAAATATCAACTATTTTGAAGCAATTTTTTTATTTTTAATAGGCCAACTATTATGAAACGGATGGAGTATTATTTTCATTCGGACGGTGTCTCGACGTAACGATGCACCCTATACAACAACCATCGGAAATTATATGGAATGACTAGTGTATATATATTTTTAGCAAAAAATATTATTTTTTAAATAAATATATAATTATTAATTATTAATATAATTCATATAAATTATAAATATTACGTATATATAATTAAATATATTTATAATTTATGATCATATATTTTTTTATAAATTATATTTATAATTCATGATCATATGTTTATTTTTAGGAAAAGTGACAATCTTTGCTAAGAGTGCCTAGACACAGACACTTGGTATACCAACTGCAACAAGCATACATACTAAAGGTCCGATCAAAAATGCTATATCTATATATCGTGTCATATGGTACTGTTCACCATATCAAATGAAATTATATGAATTATATGGTTTATCCTATAAAATATCTATTTTACACTTATTGTATGGCCCATAACTCTTACGTTAAGGACTGTTAGTTATGCAGATCGATCTGCTGGACCGTCCCGCACTACATCGTTAAAATCGCAAAGTTACGGTTAATTGGTTAGGCGGGACAATTTTGACGGTTTAATGTTTACACGGGCCGGTAAACGGGTTGACTAAGAAATTAATTAAAAATTAAAATTTTAATTTGTACGATATATACATAATATATAAACATAAACTAGTAACTACTCTACACTATTTGTCTCGTCTACTCCACAATTCATAAATTAGATTTTGGTTTTGGATCAAATTGGGGCCCCGATCATTGATGATCAGACATTAATTTTAATTAATTTTCAAGTTGACTTAAAAAATTGAAAAAACTTGACAAAATTGAAAAAAACCGTATAAACCGCATAACCTGCTCGACCAAACCACGGGTGAATAACCTTATGTGCTGAGGTGCGGACGGGTTGAAAAAAATATAAAACCAATCTGTACTTGCCCGCATTAACACCCCTACTTATGTTCTTAGATCTGTCTCCCTATTTTCCATCTAAACCCCTACTTTCGACGGACATTGGAGATTGAGCCCAAAAAATAAAACGTATCATTTGTCTCTCTTCTTCATATTCGAGAGACGATAACATATGCCCCCAGGGCATATATCACAGTGGCAAAGGGGAGGGTGGATAGGGCTCAGCGCAGTAGTGTGCAGGGTTCGATTCCCCGCAAGGTGGAATTGACTCTGTTACAAGCGGGAGTGACCTAAGGGTTAAGAGCTCTGGGCCTATTCGTTAGCTCTCCACCCTGGCTCCTGTGATGCATATCCTGCGATTTACCTCCTCCATGTTGGCTCAGGGCAGGGTCGGTGGGGGACTGCCGGGATTGCAGTCTCAACCTTTTGAGAGACGATAACATACACATTTGTCTTTTTCTTCCTCCTCCTACCGGACACAGTCATAATTTCCTCTAGATTTTAATTCAACAAACATATCTAACCTCCATTGCATTCATGGCTACGTACCCAAACCCCGAGCTACACTATCAAACGAAAAAATCAAACAAAAACTATCCAAAAAAGAAAACTCTCTGCTGCACACACAAACCTTCCTTCCTTTTCAATTCTTAGCGATTCTGCACATTCAAATCTTTTGTTGAAAACTGTAAACATGATATACCGGTTTCATGTCATAAATCAAATTTTTTTGTGTTCATTTAAATCTAAAATTTTTATTTTGTATTCAACATATTCAAATCATATTCATGTGCATATATCATTATGTTTATTTAGATACAATTATATGTTCAATTTCATAAATTAATTTTTTTTGATCCGCAAAATATTGGCTTGTGTTCATCGTAGAACCAACTTGTTCATTAGATGCAATATTCATGTTCATTTGATTCATTATTCATGTTCATTAGTTGAAATATTTATGTTCATTAGGTTAAATATTCATATTCATTAGTTGAAATATTTATGTTCATTAATTGTATTGTTCATGTTCATTATTGCATTGTTCATGTTCTACAGGAAAAACTTAAAAATTCATACAACACTTATTTTTAATCTTGCCATTGCAGATTTCGAATGAATTGAAAGACTTGGGATCGATGGATTGTTGCAATTTAGTGTGTTGATGGAAGTAATCGCAAAAAGATGCGATTTTTCGAATTGAATTTTGAGAATTTGATGAAATGATTTCAGGCTATTGTTTTAAAATAAAGAGGAGAGATTGTAATTCCATAAATTTAGAAGATAGTTAAAACAAAATGAACCGTTAACACATATATTACCAACAACTTTGAGAGTGACGCTCATAACACGAAGTGTCTAATCTCTCCATATATCAAGTGGTAACATTTGGACTAAAATCATCAAAATATCAATTTTACTTTTACATTCATTAGTTGATCTTATTGGATTATAAAGACATGTATTAAAGAGAGTGTAATAAATAAGGGTAAATTTGATAGTTCTTTACCGTACTTATGTTATTTAATTGTACATTTAAAAAATTATGAAAAGCTCAGAAGTGGCAGTTAAATTCGGATGGAGGGAGTAGCTAATTAGTCTAATTATGAAGTATAGTAAGTTAAAGATTTTAAGCTTACCTGACTGCCTCATAATTAATGTACAATTTTAAATACTTATGTGACGATTTGCAGTCTTTGCCATCGACTTTAATATATAAAAAAGAATTTTTAGCTAAAGACAAAAAAGTCACAAATTTTCTATCCATTTTTTTTTTAAAGGGAATTCTTTGTACACCTACTCACCTAGCATTGCTCATGATATATATATATATATATATATATAGGAAATTGATCAAATACAAACCCTATATATTGTACAAACATAGGAACCATTGTGCACTATTAGATCAATATTCATGGACGCTTCAGATCATTCCAAGGCCACTTAAAAAGGCGGTGGCAGTAAGGTAAT
>JAOWAN010000043.1:2518565-2532466 GCA_028566635.1 Lobelia cardinalis
TAAAACGTTATTGAGTATATTTAAATTTAAATAATAAAATTATTTAATCTATTCAACAATGAAATGGAAAAAAAAAACACATGGCGTTTTATATATATATATATATATATATATATATATATATATATATAACGTTATTGAGTATATTTATACATACGAATCAACTCATATTCTCTTGCTTTGACTTTGTATACAAACTTTCCACAATCTCATCAATTATGATACTAAATTCAAACATGCATCTTAACTATGATGGAAAACTCATCAATTATCATTTTAACTATGGTGTGTGCTACTGCTGTGTAAATTAGTAAGTAAATTGTAAAATTTTAATTTTTTATGTAATATATACGTAAAATTACTAAATTGTTCTTACTTTGATACGGTAATGGTAATAGCGTGGTAGTAATATTCATTATCATTACCCTACCAAAAAATTCGGTATGATAAAATAATTTTTCGATAGAAATTTTTTGGTAATTATTGATAGGACATGAGAGGGCAATTGGCAAATTTTTTTCGCCCCTATGGAGACCAACGCAACTAAGTAGGCTATTAACCCATACTTGGTCAATTTCATCAAAATAGCATTCTTCACGTGTCTAGCTAAAGGATCACGAGGACTCAATAACTGTCACTGACGTGGCCCACGTTCTCCTCATACGAATGAACCTCAACCAACGATCGCGCTTATCGAGGAGATTGTTCCGTCAAGCCAACAACGATTCTCCAGTTACGCCCCACATCCTCCAACTCACCACCGGTGTCCACGGAGAGGTTATAAATACTTTCACCTACCATATTTCACAGGTTAATGACTATCTTCGCTATCTAATTGATGTTAAAATACTTGCACGCTTATACTCTTTGTCTTCTCCACAAGAAACATATACACCCCCGCACTCACAACATTCAAATGCACCTGTGAGCAGTCTTCTCTGAGTTCTTCACAGGACCTTAGTAGATTCCGCAGCTCTTTTTCTCACGAGAACTTCTATTCAGAAGCTGGAATATTCGAATAAGGTGAAAACCTTGCTCTTTACAATAATACACAGTATATTAATTAAAACAAATAAAAGTACCTACTTATCTAGCAAATTCAGTAGAGCTTCCTTACAACTGGACAATTTAGCTCTCAAAACCGGTATGTGCAAGTACTCTCTCTCAAATTTGTGTTACAAAATTGAGTAGGGAAGATACATATTTATAGGTGAAAGAGATATATAAGTGGAAAAAAAAAATTGTCGGTGTATCTTGAATTTAATTGATGGAGAGTTATTATATATATTACAATTTAGCTCATTTGGGAAAATGTGCAATAAATGATAACAAAATATTCTTTTCAATCGCACATCATTCTCTTTCAATTAATAATAGGTGGTGCTAAATACCGCCCCTAATTTTTTGCTACCGCCCTTTTTATACCAAAAATACCCTTTACGATAATGAAAGAAGGTTGATTCTTTCCTCACAGAATTGAGAGAAATTCTTAATTACCCAGATTTAACATTCTTCAGATATATTTCCCTTTAATGTTTTGATATACTTGGTAGTAATCCCCACAAACACCCACCTTCCATAAGATAAGATAATTGATCACTCCCATTTGACGAAGCAGTGAACAGTTTAGAGCGGACCAGACAAAAGCTTCCCTCCTTTGACCCCTTTTTTTTCTTCTTTCTAAAGATCTGATTAGGCCTTGAGTTCATCTCCTTTTCTTACTAGTTTTTGTTAGGAATAGGAGAAAAGTTGAAATGCATATGCCTAATTTCAATCGATTGTATAAATTTTTTTTTTTTTTGAATGGAATCCCGATTGTGGGCCCTTTTAGTTGCTTTGTGGTTCTTGAATCTCGTGGCTTCTCAAGAACATGTGATTTTTGGATCAGAATTATCGTTGCCGCCGTTTTTACCGGAGTTACTCACCACCTCCTCCAGAATCTCCCCCTCCCCCTCCACCATCACTCATCCTTATCTTTTGTAATTAGTATTCAACTGTTACCCAAATTTTTTTCACCAGATCACCATTCGGTAAAGTCCATCATATCGCAAACCTTGCTCCGGTACGTAAGAATAGCGCTTCACCTCTTTACAAGATCTGTTAGTCAACAACTATAAGTAACAAGTAATAATTGGGATAGATGGATTCACCGATTGTATAAGAGAATGCGTGGTCGGAGATTTGAGATCATTCAAATAGGGATATTTTGGGTATTATCAGGGCGGTAGCGAAAAAATTAGGGACGGTATTTAACAACCCACTTAATAATTTAATATTGCACACTTTCGCACTCAATCACACAACATTTTTTTTTTATCTTTCTTTTCTCTCTTTTTCTTTCTCTAGCTTTCCTTATAAATTCTGTATATATATATTTATTCAAATTCTTTTATATATTTAATTAAATTAGGTTTTTTTAAAAAAAATTAGATGATTTAATTCCGTAGCCTCAAACAAAAATATTTAATTTATGATGATGATGATAGGAATCATGGAGTTCACTGCCTAGCTAGCTAAAAAAGCTCCTCCAAGAGAATAAGTGTATCAAAATGAGGTTATAACCCTAATTATTAAGATCATAAGTTCATAACCCTCTTTCATCGGTGCAACTTTGAGTACGTACTGCCATTGAACAAGATATTCTACAAAATGGAGATCACGAGTATTAATGCGCGCATAATATTTGCCGGCGAGCGTCTATATATGCACAAGGATTGTTTTTACGCAAGTTGAACGCTCTTGAAAAAAAATTACTACTACTACTACTACTACTAGCTAGCAACTATTACAATTTTCTGGATCATTTACTCGATCTGAGGAGGCTAACTCGCATTTTTCATAGTTTTGCAATCACCAAATTCTCCATCATATCATCATTCTGATCAGTCTGCTTTCCAAATTTGTTGGAGTAATAGGCCTTTGAACTTGCCATAGTTACAACCACGAGAATGCAAATACTTATAAAACCTAAAACTGCACACACAGAGAAGAGGATTTTACTCGCAACTCAGATAGTACCAAGTACTAACCATCATATTATTTAAGATAAACGCCATCAATTACAATCATACATCGGTAGGTAGGGCTTTTGCATAGATCAAAAATGATAAGAGACCTCATTTTTGTTAAAATTTGGAGTTTTATCTTAAAATCAGTTGATCATGAGAGGAGTAGTACATAATTAATCTTTATTAAGTATAAGTGGGACTTATTTGTACTCAATGTGAAATTTTAGTTTCGATATAAACTTTTTACATGATTTTTTTTTTTTTGTTTCCACATAAATGTTGCAAAATTGACACATCCAGTTTCATTTTCTATGTTAAACTATGAATTAGCATCGATGCAGAATACGAGTACGATATCGTACGGACCGATATGGTGATATGTCCAATTTCAAAAATATACAGTTTGTCCATGATACGACTATATATATACAGTATGTGATATGCGAGTAAAAAGTCAAGCTAAGAGTTTGATTCGAGAGGGGTCAAAAAGTTTCTATTATGTATTTTTAATGCATATCATCATTTTTTTAACTCAAAGGTTGTAAAATGTTAATATTTGTAAACTAAAAGGGTCTCAAGTGATCCTTTTAACTTTCATGTAGATCCCTCTCGTGGATACGAGGACACCCATTTTGAAATTTTGAATTCTCTATGCTAAATAGTATGTCATTTTCTATTGCATTGCTTCTAAAAATGATACCTATTATAAAATTTAGAGATTAAAATTTTAGGATCATTTTTTAAACGATTGAGAAAAAAATTTAAAAAGATACTAACACAGAAAGTAACACACAGTCTGCTGACACAGAAAATTTGAACTTCCATTTTGAATTATTCGTGCCTTATAGATGTTAAATATCTGCAAAATTGACACATCCATTTTCATTTTCTATGTTATATATCTGTCTTCGGTGCTCTAATTATTTTTGTAAACGATCATATACTACAGTCATTTTCGGAGAGAAGTATTATATATAATGCGTGCACTCCGTCTGAAATGAGTGATTTTTAGTTAAATGTTAAGAATAAAAAGTGTCGCTGATTTTAAGACGTCGAGGAGCATAATTTTTGCCTTTTAAGTACTGTTGTAGTTATTATGTTTTTACTTGACGTAGAAAAAAATTGTTTGCTGAACTACCTTACCTATAGTCTAGATTTTTTTGACCTTTTCCATTTTCAAGGAAAGAAGTCAATAGCTCTAAAAAGACCATAAATTAAATTCAGTTGACGAGATATATTACCTTTTCCAGATGCCATATATGAGTTCGATCCTTTTGCTTCACCATCTTCGGAACCGGCTACGTTCCAAGTCAATCCAAGCCCAAAACTATCATCCGATGTATGAGAACTGTAGGCAAATGGAATGGCGACCGTTTTCACGGCCTTACAAAATCTTGGCACGGCTGACGACGACGACTCCACAACATAAACATGATAGTCAGACCCACTTAGGCACGGGACTTGCTCTAACGAGGACGAAATTCTAGCGGAGCAACTCAAGTATGTGTAGTCTCTCGTGACATAGTAATATCGAAAAGGCGTTGGAGAGAGATCGAGGTTTAAGAACACTTCGTGGACGCAGTTTTTTGGGTCAAGGAGGCTCAGCTTTTTGATATCGTAAGAAATGGACTTCACTACTAAATCACCGTAACCTGGGAAATGGATCGTGGTTTTGTTGTCTTGACAACGTAACTCGAATTTAGGATGGCCAAAGTGGTTCCTGCAGTGGCCTCGGAACCAGAAAGGGGAACGAACGTCTGGATCACCATGGCTGCACTTGATCGATTGGCAGTTCGCATCATTCCGGGCCTCTCCAAGGAGGAAGAGAAAAGAAAACACGGAGAACAAAATTAGAGCTCCCATTAGACAAACACGAGTGATGTATCTGAGGATCTTTCTCGTGGTGAGCATTCCAAGTTTTATAGGCAAAAATGACTTTTAAGAGTTGTTCAACAGACTACGTCAAAAGTAAACAATCATAGAATTTTTTTAGGCATACAATATACATGAATGGCGTATAGGAAAGTACAACAACTTAAGCATGCATGATGCGAAAAATTGAAACTTTTACTGCACAAATTATTTATTTGGTCTCATCGTACACTTCATTTTATAAATATGGACAAAGACTTCCAACTGCAAAAAGTTAAAGTCACCAATTGGCAATTGCTAGGATGTTGCTTCAAGACTTGAAGAAGTCATGGAAGGGAGGAAGGAAGGAAGGAAGTGAGATTTTGGCTCATTGAAATGCTTTCTTATGGTCCAATTGTATTCCAAAAGTCTACTAACTAGTCTTTGTCACCTATCCACTCAAGTCGTTCAGAAAGAATGAAAGAAAGATCGTGCTTTAGCTTTTACTTTACTAAAATACACTAAAGTGATCTCGACCGTTCAACCTCTATGATACAAAAGTCGGTCCCACCTGATCAACAGTTTAGGTCCCCTTGTTCTGCATTATAGAGGAAATCATGTCTAACAGTGATAAGCTTGCAAAAATAGAACGAATCGTCCCTCGAGTGAATGGTAATAGCCTGAGCAATGTTTTGCTGCTATTCAATACCTTGTCAGGATAACCTCGAGAGGCTTCAAAACTGAACTCCAAATAGGTTTCTATGGCTCTCGCTCTCAACCTTGGGATGGTGTGAGTGCATTGGTTTGCTTATTTCTTTTGCTCTTATAACCTAACATGTGTTCACTAAACATCTTTTTCTTACTAAATTTAAAAAATGATCAAAAACACAATTTTCTCTCTTATACCTACTTTTTTTGCATACTCTTATATCCACATCTATATCATATCAAACATCACATCAAATTATAACTATCACACTCTTTCTTTCTCTCTCCATCACTATCATGCAATTATTTAAATTTTAAAGGACAAATAAGTAATTTAAATTTCTACCAAAAACAAAACCAAAACAAAAATCAACTATCCAAACGCACCCTTATTTCTTTCTTTCATGTTCTTTTCATATCAGCAAGAAACACATCAACTCAAGAAGATATCAGAGTAAAAAGAAGTTAGAAATTTACAGAAATAACAGATAAATGTAGCCCTTTAAACCAGCAGGGAACAGAGGCCAGACCTTTGCAAACTAGCTCAGAGAAAAGCATTCAAAGCATTCTTTCTCAGCACACAAACAGCTTCACAATATATTGTATGTACTACATTATGACAAACCCGTAAGAGACTAATTACACAGCTACAGACAACAAACAGCGATTCCGCCATGAATCAAACAACTGTTGTCTCAAATAACTCAATTGAGTGATATTAAGTTGCCTATATACCCTTGGAGATTATAAACTACTGCTACAAACAACAGGACCCATTCAGGGAATTAATGAATTTGAAGAAAGATTATTTAGTTTAGAGGAGCTCTTTAGCTAGCCTCACTGGTTTATCCTGCAGAAACGCCATGTCACTATTTGGTGCAGTCAAAAGATGATGATCTGCTTCCTCCTCTTCACTTTCAAGAGTTAAAGATGACTGGCCAGAATCGGATCCATCATCTGCACACATACATTTAGGATATAAGCGGATTGTATATTTATGGCCTTCGATCTTATATAGGAGTCCATCATTACTTTTTAGCATTGACTTAAAACGTGTCCAACTCTCCTGTTTGGAGATGAAAAAAAAGGCATTCTACTATTTCACCCTTTGATCTACTCTTGTAATTTATGGGACCCACATATAATTTGCTTTTATCCCATATTTTTCTCTTTCTTCTTCATATTGTTTCACCTATTAAATCCAACATTTAATATTATCATCAATCAAAACTGGTGTCGAGCCAAAGGACTCTTATTTGATAACAGGGGGAGTACTTTCCAAATTTTGGAATCAAAGGTAAAAAGATGATATTGTCTGTCCCAAAATGAACGTTCATTTTCACTGTTGAAAATGAAGTACAAAAACAATTGATATTACCCCCTCCATTCCAAAATAAGAGTCCCTTTGATTAGGCATAGCAACTAAGAGTTTCTTGACTATAACAACAATATATTAGAGAGAGAGAGAGAGAGAGAGAGAGAGAGAGAGAGAGAGAGAGAGAGAGAGAGAGAAAGTCACAAAAATTAAATCGAATGAGGCAACAGTTTTTCTTTTATAATAAAAGGTTGGAGGCGAGGTGAGAAGGATCCCATCGAATCGACCGAAGTTGTGGAAGACTGTTTTGATAGAAAGTTTTTCTTTCACTGCAGTCTCTACTAACCCCACACCTTATTATAGACGGAGTATATAATAACATTACAAAGAGCTTAAGGACAAGAACAAGGGCTTAAAGGCAACGAGTAAAACTTTGTAAGCTAACATGTAGGCTTAAAGACTTTAACAACAATCCTTTTCATGCTAAGATTAATGTTTTTCACGAGACTTGAACACACCTAACTTGAGAAGGCACTACCAGTGGAGCTAGAGCTCCATGGTAATAAATCAACAGGTTAAATAGTTGGAAAATAATCCCAAGAGGGAAAGACTATGATGAAGAAATTTATTTTGAAACTTCTTAAAACTAGCGGAAGTGTGTTTTTTCGTGGTTGTGATGATTTGATGACTTCAAATCAGTGCTCTTGAACAGATAGATTTGAGCAGAATTAAGTTTTTGCTATTAGTAATGGAAAATTGACAAGATTGTCCATATATACAGCGCAGAATTAATCTCCATTAAGTAGTGGAGATCTAGTAAGATAGGATAAAACAATACACACTCTCGGGCTTGCATACATGTGTCTTAATTTCCCAATTATAGGATTGATATTCATAACAAAATACTGCATTTTCAATGGAAAAAACACAAAGGCTCTCAAAGGGGATAAAGGCAGAGAGAGAGAGAGAAGCGGGGAACTAACCAGAATATGTTGAATGATCAGGTAGATGTCTGACTGCCGCAACTTGAATATTTTCTGGCAGTAAACAATTGCAGAAAGAACCTGAAACTTCAAAATTGATATAATAAGAAATTCATGCAAATAAGATATACAGGCAGCATAGACCATAATTTCTAGAATAAACTGACAATTTGGTAACGGACTTGGGTGTAGAATGACATCTATGGTATCTCAGGTTTGGTCACAGTTACACAAGATAATGGGCTTATATTGTTTGGAAGCCAAGAACATTTTGCTTCCATCAGCAGGTCTAGTTCAAGGGCTACCTCATAAACTGGGTCAGCCTCTTTCAATTAAACAGGAGGAAACACAATAGAAACCTGAAGGATAATCTCTCTCACCTACTTTAGCCAACCGGTTTACCCATCCAGGAATAGGCTTTCCTGTTAGACGCATACAAACTTCATCAGTAAAATGGTTGCAATTTTTGGCAATCAGGTGATATGTGTCGCCATGATATTTCCCAGAAAGATGCTCCATGAATGACCTGAATTCTGAACGGGACATGTTGGTACTGCCCAGAAGTACCGATCGCCTGAAGATAAAACCAGGACAACTTCGTGGCTCCACCTCAAACACCCCACTGGTAGGATACTCGTGGGCTCCAAATCCATATTCCAACCCATGCACTGTTTATCAAATCAAACGCGAGCAATTTAATTCTGATGTAAACCATGAACATTTACTACAAAGTGAAAAACAAAGGAAAGGCGAACAGCTGATCAGCACGTATTATAAACTTAGTCCATGTTTGATCTTATGAAAAGACAATGATCCACAAATACATGCAGATGCTACAAAACAAACAGACTGGCATGTTATGGATGCTCAATACATGCATACAAATATACATACCATTCTATGTGATGAATATGCATTCATGTATACAAGTTAAGAAACGTATACTTCCACCGTCCCACTTGAAGATGGAAGATTGACTACATATGCTGATTAAGAAATTGAAAAAACAACATGAGGTGCACGTTTATCCTTTGCAAAAAGGGAGGGTAATATTGTCAAACGGGATAGCCAAAAAGGGAAATGTCCCTCTTCAAGTGGGACAACTCAAAAAGGAAAGTGTCCCTCTTGAAGTGGGACGGAAGAAGTACATCTTTTCCATGCGTATACACATAGTTACATAGAAAAACTAGGTGCTTGCATATACAACAATATGCAATGATGTTATAGCCTGTGATAACAGAGATTACTTCTGCCAGAAATCATTATCAATATATATTGGCCATCAATGGAACATATTATGTAAGGACAATATATTACAGCAAACTAAAACCTAATAGCAGGGCAACTACGTCCAGATGCGGTCGAGAGAGAGCAGTCCCGTGAGGTAATTGTATGATTTTCCATGTAAAAGAGTGTCCGCCCAATTCGGAATGCCAGCGATGCCAAAAACCTATAGGAAGTATTATTTACATTGAAAAAGATGAAGCTCTTACGATGTAAGGCATACAGAGTCAGAGAACAAACAGAAATCAGGAAGCACATCTAACCAAGGTCAGAGAGAGAGAGAGAGAGGTATCCTAAAATTTAAAATACAACTTCACACTAGTTATATGCCTAAGCTTCACCTACAACAGATTCCTGCTTTGTATTAAGAGTGTACAACATGTCATTAACAATATACCAGCCAAAACTCGAATATGAGTACAATTTTCCCCAGATTAGAAGTAGAGAACTAGGAGTACGTTGGCTGCAAAGTATTGCATATTTATAATAGAGCACGTTTCAAAGACAATTTTAGCTTATCTTCGCAACCATCATGAGATGTTCCATGCATGGATGTACAACAGAATAATTGTGTGATACAGAGCATAAAAAAGAAAGAAAATGCAATCAACCAAATTATGCTAGACTCGTATCCACTAAAGAAATAAAATTTAACCAGAAGGTCAACACATTTCTGTATTCATTTGCGTGGTATAGATGTACACATCAATCGTTACTACTTCACTTGATTAAAAGTTCATCTTATCTCCTTCTGAAAGCTCCAGTGACCCTGAAGATGAAAGATACTCCTCATCCCTGGTAACATAAAGTTACATTATTCAACTCGGCCCTCATCTCAATAACTTAGAATCGGCTACATTCTGCATCTTTTCCTTATCCTTGGTCACTCATTTAAGCTTTGACCTCAAGTTCTTATACTCCCTCCGTACCAAAAGAAGTCTCTTGGTTTGAATTACACAAAGTTTTAGTGGTGGATCCAAGTGAAATTTGGGGTCCAACTTTAAGAATCCAAAAAGAGAAAGGGGACACTTAGTTTGGGACACACAAAGATAGCATAGTGGACGTTTATATTGAAACTGAGGAGTATATCCCAATAAATATTGAAACTACAGACAGAGGTCTAGAAAGCTATTTGACACAGCTCCGCGAGTGCAAGTTAAACCTATCTTTTGTACTAAATGCCCAGGATATATCAAGAATTAAAGTTTGCTAACTCCAAAAGCATTCTTCATAGGATCTTCATGATAGTAACTTATGTACCTAGCATTGCAGATATTTCAGCTCTGAATAATTCTCCATTACTTGGGAACTATTAGAAACAGGAATGCAAATATCCTTCTCCTTAATGACAATTGAAAGAATGAAAGGACATGTTCGCCAATACAGTCGGTTTGGAGGTGAAATGGATCCATCACAACTTTCTGATTTCCAAAAAGAGCATTGTGGTTAGTTAAGAAGAAAGTTCTCATCACAACACAATGTGATTTAATTCTACACCATGACCTTTCCCAACACATTCATCCGCACAGATATGTCAAGTCCTAACAGCATCTATTTCTTGAAGGTAGGAAATTTATTAAAACCTAAAATAGTGCAAGGATGTACACTAGCTTATGCTTCGTTCTTTTGGAATTGCAGTTAAGTTAGCATGACCCTGTGATCCATTTTATGCTCACGCCCAACTACAATGCATAATACTTTTTCTGGGCTATAGAGAAACGGGAGGGAGAGAGAGAGAGAGACCGCAAAAATACTGAATCCTTCTATGAATCAAAGGCTTTCCATGCCATGTATTATTGGAAATGTAACTCTTAAACACAAGTCATAGCCCAAGTTGGAAAAATAACAGCACTGGTTACCGAGATGAGTAAACCATAAATTTCGAAATAGTACATGACACGTGCACATGTACTTTAGAAACTTGTGCAAGCTATGCAGAATCAAATATTAAAGGCCCTATCCAACAGTGTCATTAAAGTGAATGGCAAGATTTACGTCTCACACAATAAAATACCAAGATGTAACGATAGACAGGATCTTCATCCATCTATGCGTCAAATTACAATAAAAAAAAAAAAGGAGCATTCAAAAACTAACCACTCAGATTGTCTAAGAAAAATCTCTGCACCAATATAGGCTACCAACCAACACTACTAACTAGTACTGAATAAAAACAATAGCAATTGAAAGAAACATTGACAGATGTCTAACCGCAAACACTAATGAATACAGAACTTGGAACCTCGTATTTTCTGAAGCTAACCATATATAAATGTAAAGCCTCTTTGTATCGCCGATCTTATCCTATTACTTGATCTAGAGCTACCCTTTCAGCTCTCTATACATTATTATTTTGTTTCAAGATTCCAGTCGAAGAAGTAAGGAGCCTTTTCAAGCTGTTACTTGCTAGTTTGAAAAATCATTCCGCTGCTCCAGTGCTTATTTTAATCTTACCATACAATGCATTGCAGAAGAAGTTAATACATCCGCATTCCACGGCATAATAGAAATAGAACAACAAATTGTAATTAGAAAATGAATCTCTTTAACCCACATATCCTAATAACTGAATGTAATAAAATCATTCATATGCTAACACTTGTTATCCGTGACATACACAATCTTATTTGGTCACTCCTCCTAAACATGAGCTCTAAACTTTTCTATTCCCTCCGCCCCTAAGTGAGTGTCATGTTTCCTTTTCAAAATTCAATCTAATACATCATTAATATTATTATTTAACATATATGTTTTGTGTTTTAGATTCTAAAAATCCAATCTTTAAAAGATTAGTAGGTAAACTATCAATAAAAAAATTTATTACCGTCACAACAACAAATCAATTCCTATAAATAATTGGTCACATGTTTAATTAAATTAACCAAAAAAGTCAAAACAGGACGCTCATTTAGGGACAGCAGAAGTATTATTTCCCATTTTCTTTGGACATAACTCAATCAAATTGTTTACTCGCAAGATCACAGCAGCGTTTACTATAAAGAAGCTGCCCTCAACTTCCTACAGTTTTACAATCGATAATACTATAAACGTAACATCTAGAGCTCAAAAAGTACGGAATTCGAGAAAAGGAATGGGAATGAAGAAGTACCTTCGATACCGGAATGGAAGATTCCGAAGCCAAACCAGTAGAGATAGTTGTTGGCAGGGGTAAGATCGTAGACGTTTAAATACAACAACGCGTGACTCCCTCCGTTCCTTTGCTCCTTTGAAGAGCTCGAGGAGCTTAAAGGAAACAATCGCATTGTATATCTCTTCCAACCCCCAGTAAACCTCAATTAGGGCTCGAATTGGATGTAACACCCCCCCCTCCTCTTTATAATTCCACCTCCGAGTACAAAACCCTAGAGAAATTGGAAAGGGGGTTACCAAATGTGAATCGAGGTGGAGAGTACTTGCAACAGTTGAATTGAAATGTGTGAACCCTAACAGCAGTTCAGAGATGAAAATATAAAGGTAATTTATATGCAAATAATATTGATATGATTATGTACAGATATATATATATATATATATATATATATAGAGAGAGAGAGAGAGAGAGAGGAGAAGAGCTGACCGAGATTTCAGCTGGACTCTGGAGATGCCAGCCTTGCTGCTGCCGTGTGTGTGTGTGTGTGTAATGGCGTGTCGAGCTGAGATCAAGGTAAATTTAGAGAGAGAGAGAGAGAGAGAGAGAGACTTGAGGAGGAAAAAGACACTTTTTGGAGGAAAATTTGGGTTAAGTTGATAAAGATGGCTTTGTTTTAGAGTAATTGAAAGTTAGTAGTAAATAGAGTAAGGTGTCTTTTTGTTTATTATGTTGAATGCTGAAGTTTAAAAAATAAATTTAAATGTGTTTAAATTTTGAAGAATTAAAAAGTAGTATTTAGAAGCTAAAAGTTTAATTAGTAAAATTATTTGATTATTAAATTAAATTATTTTTTTGTCTATTTTAATCCTTTGATAAAAATTGTTTGTTATTTATAACTGTTGAATGGTAATATAAACTTAGGGTTGGATCAGAAAGTCAATTTTTGATAATTTTATATAATTTTTTCTAATGATTAAAGTGAAAAAGTTGGAGGGAGATTGAGATAGATAATAGTGATACTTATAAAAAATTAAAAACTAAAAATGATGATATATCGACTTAGTAACTCAAGTCTTATTCGCATTCTAAATAGAATACTTATAGGGTATTGTTATTTGCATACTTCAGTTTTGATAAATTTACATTTTTTTAATTTTTAAAAATATCATAATAAAAGTACTATAATACCCTTATAGTATATGTTTACTCCTTTTATTTTAAAAAATGTTAAATATACACTCCTAATTCGTAAAAAACTTTAAATTTCATGAAAAGAGTTCGATCTTCTTAATTCTACAACCTAGAAATTAGCAAACAATTTTTTAGGATATAGTTTTCTTGTTTTAAACCATGAACCTTTGCACAATGGTAACATGCTTGGCGTGAATTGCACATAGATTGGTGTTCAAACAGCCCGATCAGGTATGCCTTTGTTGGCTCTTGCGTGCGTAGAGCCATAGGCATGGCTCCGGTATATGTGTATGTATGTATTAATTATATGTATGTATATGCATATAGGGTCCTACCCTACTAGGAACCTCTTAAATGAGAATCATGAGAACTATGAGAACCAATACTCCCTCAGTTTCGTTTTTATTGTCCACTATACTATTTATGGAAGTTTCAAAATAATTGTCATCTTTCCTATTTGAGAATAGGAC
>JAOWAN010000043.1:2602796-2617938 GCA_028566635.1 Lobelia cardinalis
ATTAAGATACAACAAAAAAATTAAGATACAAAAAAATTAACGAATATACAACAAAAAAGTACTAAGATACAACAGTTTGTACGATATTTATAGTTTGTATTTGATCATTTTCCTTTCGATATATATATATATATATATATATATATATATATATGAATAATGATGCTTGTTCATCACTCAAACTATAATCGTTCCAAGTTTTACCATGCAGGAGGTGTACGTATTGTGGAACCGAAAATTATACGGAGTGTCTAGGCACTTCGTGCTAGAAGTGTCATAATGCACATATAACCTTTATATATATTACTAATTATATTATGTACATTATAATTATATTATGTGCATATTTTATAATGTTTATATTCATTAAGACAATCCATAAGTAAGAGTACATAGGCACTCCATATAACGATTGCTGTGGAATCGCATACAAATTCCTCTTCATTAGATATTGACGTTGTATGTTGTTTTTTTTTTTCTTTTAATTATTATTTTTCATAATTTAAAAAAATAGAAGAAAATTGTGTATAGTCAGCCATAATATTCTTTATTATTGTAATGTAAAAGCGTTTTGGAAGCTGCGTTTTTTTTTTTTGGGTGACCAGAGCAGTTTTGATACTTGAATTAAATGGGGGAGTGGAGGCTTTTGTGAGTATTCAAGCTATTAGACTTCAGCCGACTGCTGACATTCGAAACTATTTATTCAAAATTTTGCTCCATTTGGGTCAAGTTCATACTAGTTCGAAACCCCGGTCATGCCCTTGAAAAATCCACAATTTTCAATTACGCCACTTAAAATTGAAGAGATCTGAGTTTCACTTTAAACCCACTATGTTTGGATATCTTTTAGATACCCTCAAAGCACTTCTTGTGGCACTTTTAAGCCATAATTTTTCGAACAAGTTTAGAGTGAGACTTTTGCGAAGGCTGTTTGCCTGCAAACTTAGGAAATGTGATACCCCCTCCATTCATAAACAAGTGTTTTAAGAAAACATTTATTGTTCTAATATCTAATAATAAACAATTTGGATTATCGATTAATGGTAAAATATATGGAAACTCATCGGTCATCACTATCACCAATTAATTAGATTATCTTATATTTACTTATGCCGATAAAAGAGAATTATGTGTATATTTGGTTATGACCTTTTTAATTAAAGAAAGAATAGTGATCTGAATATGAATGTTAAGTGTGTATGATCAATCAGGATCGATCATTAATTAGTATATGCATTAGAACCACTAATGAAATTTGGATTTGTTAATTATCATATATCAACTGTATCTCTTTCCTTAATAGGTTGGCCGTAATACGCCCAGTATCGAAAAAGCTTCCCGACGTCAACCATCTCGTAGGTCGGAATCATCCATCACAATAATTTTAAATTTACTTTTTACAAGATGATTATAAGCCTCATATTGTGGGGCATTTAAAGAAATTTACACATTTTAATCAATTTTTTTAATTTTGAGCATCAAATAAATATATATATTTTTTAAATGAGACAAATGGAGAACCAAAATTTTGTAGTGACAGGTGGATGGTTACATTTAGATAGTACGACCATGTTTGCGTGGTCTGTTGTTAGAGTAATTTTTAATTTTTATCTTTTATTGGTTCTACAATTTTTTATCTATCTATCTATCTCCTACGTTTTAGTTGAATCATTACAAAAATTAAAACATCAAACCATAAAACCACCATTCCAAACACATAAAAATAGGTTTGTTCTCCAAGGCAGGCTGTGGCTCAATTCAAACTTGAGGACTCGATGTGAATTTTGACATTGACTACAAGGGTACATGTTGAATATCACTTTAAAGATGTAATAGATACGAATTTTAAAATAGAAGGGCATTTTGGCTAAACTCGAACATGTATAAATACCCACATCAAGATCCATTTAATACCAATTAACAGCTGTATCCTCCATCTTCCCCTCTCTCTCCTCCCCCTTTTCTCTCTCTAACAACTCGTTGACATTTTCTCTCACCTTCTTTGTCTCTTCACACACACAAAAACGCACACACGCATCATGATGCAAATCTGCTCAACGCTTCCGGCACACAATCTGAACATATTTCAGGCAAAACGTGCTAGCTTCAAGTGTAGTTGGTCCCCATTAAACCCAAGAACAAGAGCTTCTTGCACACTAACTTTGAGGCCTTCTGCAACCGTGTCCACTCTGAAGCACATATCAAATCTTGAAAAGCTACTTGAAAAAACGACTGAGTCAAATTCACCTGACCCAGTAGTAATTCAAGGTGAATCAAGTAGTGGGTTGTCGGAAAACAAGGGAAAAGGGCTCTTGCAAGGTTTGAACTTGGCGGCTAAAATTTGGCCGGAAATGAAGGCGGCGGAGGAAATGTCACCGCGCCACCTCAACCGGCTCCAGCGGCTCTTATCTAAGTCATACGCGCCGGAGTACTCCCCCCGGAATAGTCTGGCTACCCGGTGGCGGGAGTATCATGGTTGTAATAATTGGCGCGGGATGCTTGATCCTCTCGACGAGAATCTCCGGCGAGAGATGGTCCGGTACGGTGAGTTTATTCAGGCAGCATACCATTCCTTTCATTCTAACCCGGCTACTTCGTCGGAGGAAGCTCCTTCTCCCCGCCACGTGGCGTTGCCTGATAAGTCATATAAGGTAACTAAAAGTCTCTACGCCACGTCGTCGGTCGGGTTGCCTAAGTGGGTGGATAAGTTTGCTCCGGATCTTGACTGGATGACCCAACGCACCAGTTGTGTTGGTTATGTTGCGGTTTGTGATGATCGAAAGGAGATCTCACGGATGGGAAGGAGGGATATTGTGATCGCACTTCGTGGGACTTCCACGTGTCTTGAGTGGGCCGAGAATATGCGGGACATGCTTGTTCAAGTTCCAGGGGAATCCGATCCGAATCATGGACAGCCGAAAGTGGAATGCGGGTTTTTGAGCTTGTACAAGACTGGTGGACCTCACGTATCGAGCCTAGCCGAATCGGTGGTAACGGAGGTTAAGAGGCTAATGGAATTGTACAAAGGTGAAAACCTAAGCATCACCGTGACCGGGCACAGCCTCGGTGCGGCACTAGCCCTACTAGTAGCCGATGATTTGAGTACGTGTGCCCCCGACGTGCCACCGGTAGCGGTTTTTTCCTTTGGTGGGCCGCGTGTCGGTAATCGAGGCTTCGTAAACCGTCTCGATACCAAAAATGTCAAGGTTTTACGGATTGTTAACTCTCAAGATGTAATCACAAGGGTTCCCGGTATGTTTGTTAGCGAAGATCTCGATAGAAAGTTGAGGGACTCGGGTGCCGCGGGTGTGCTCAACATGTTAGACAACAACATGCCATGGGCATATGCACACGTCGGGACAGAATTGCGAGTCGATACCAAGAATTCGCCGTTCCTAAAGCCGAACGCGGATGTAGCATGTTGCCATGATTTGGAAGCATACTTGCATTTGGTGGATGGTTTCTTGGATTCGAACTGTCCATTTAGATCAAATGCCAAGAGAAGCTTGAGGAAGTTGTTACTCGAACAGAACTCAAACGTAAAGAAGTTGTATATAAGCAAGGCCAATGGCTTAAGCTTTAACCTAGAAAGGGATCTACATATGCCTTTACCAAGCCCTTCCTCATGATAAATAATAAAAGTTACAGTTTTTGTATTTCATGTTTTGTATGATTAACTTCTAATTAATTAGAAGCAATTTATTAATTCATTGCTGATTTTCATCTCCCTTGGTTCCATCATGAAGAACTACATACGAATGCACTTGGTTCCATTTGTTGCAAAATTAACCTTATAAGAGCAACTCCAATGAGAAGGGTATATGAGAGGGTAAATGGCTTCAAGTGCGATTTTTACCTTTTCTATCATAAAAATCAAGCTCCAATGGCAGGGGTATATGCTAGGGTATAATACCCTCATCAACAGTTTAGGGGTAAATATACCCTCAACTAGATTTGAAGGTAAAAGGAGGGAGGACGGTAGTTGGGAGTGGCAGGAAAGAACGGAAAGAAAGTTTAGACTGTGTTTGGAAGAAATAAATGCCCAAATCTATCAATTTACCAACAATAAATTAAGAATTCCTAATTTTGTGTTATAAAAGAATGTACTTCTTCAATAGAGACTCTACAACAATCGGTCTTCTTTTCCTTCTCTTGATTTTATTTTATTTTCAAAGCCTTTTTCTCTTGATTTGAAGGAATCAAAAGTATAATATTGTTAAAATGTCTGAAAAAGATGTTAGTTGGAGGATGAGAAAAGTGGTTTAGTGTAGAATACAAAGGGTGAAAGCTGAATCGGGAGGGAGAGAGGTGGTCTGAAATTGGATAGAGTAAAAGTGGGGGATGACGGAGGTGTAGGGATTGATATGGTAGGAGTTTGATTTGGATTTGGGAATGAAAATAAAAAAATACGGTTTAAATGGGAGAGGGGTACTGATTTCTAGTTTTATGGGGAGGGAGTCAGTTTAATTTTTTTTTAGTTATCCCACGTTAGCTTTTATGTGTTATATTATTTACTTTTTTTTTTTTAAATATCTAAAACTGTTGCTTTTTTTTTTTTAGGGTAGAATTAACATATTTTGCTCTTCTTTTTAAATATTTAGTTCTAATTGAATTTACTGCTTTTTTAGTGCCTAATTATGATATAATTTATTTTCTTTTAATATTAAATCCTTGTTTGAGTTTAATAATTATCGTTAAATTTAGTCCTTTTAAATTTAGATCTTTATATCTATTATTTTTTTAATATAATGCATAACTTAGAAAATTTTGAATTATGTACCCACTAATTGTTTACATTTTTAAATAATTATATATAGTAAATGTTTACATTTTTAAATAGGCATCTATCATTTAAATATAAATAAATTGATGCATTTTCTTATTTACCTTCTCTCCATTGGAGTTACGCATTTTTTTAAAGAGGTTATATTTCATTTTTTGTGAGGTAAATGAAGTATATACCTCTCCAATATACCCCTTCCCATTGGAGTTGGTCTAACATTAGTTACCCCTTCAAGTTCAACTGATGGATGATATATAGGAGGAAGAGGAAGCATCCCAGAAGCTCCAAGTTCAGATAAATTCAATGGCCAAATTTAGCAATAGAATGCTCTGTGTGCATGCAGCATGACGATAGTACTACAAAAGTCATCCATGACGTTTATGTCTGTGTTTCCGCGAGATTAATTAGGATGCAAAGTAGCGTAATTTGACGATCAGACAATGTTTCATTTTCTTGAATCGAACAAACTGTTCAAACATACAAGGTTGGACTATTTTTTGATTTCATTAATTGGATGGATTACAGGTGCTGAAACCTAGGAAATAAAAATTTGCTCTTTGCTTATTTTTGGTTTTGGTTTGAAACAGATATCACAATCTGTGACCTTATTATGTTTCATTAGCAGTGACATCACGACAATGATGCAATGCTTGAACAAGTATTGCTAAAGCAAAGACTTCCGACAAATTTGGGCAAAATTCCATTTTGATTCTATTTAATCTTCCTTAATTCGCTCCAAAATGAGTGTCATTATTTCGGTCGACTTGGTTGATTTTCGGATGCATATTTAATTACGTTTTTGCCGTATTTTCAAGAATCAGCTCACACAAGAATTGTAATATTCTCAGTGTGGTTAGAAACGATAATTTTACTAAATCAAATTACTTTAAATTATGGTTGATTTTGAAAAACTGACGCTCATTTTTTGAGTCGATGAAGTAAAAAGCACTATTAGCTAACTGGGTCCAGTTTTAGCCATTGAGAAAGCGAAAATGCTCTGCACACTTCTTCAAAAAATCTTATATATTTGGATTCCAGGGGGAATTATTCATCAGTTGTCACAGTTTTTCATTTTCTAAATATGGTAAACGGAAATTTATTTGATGATGAGCTCATTTGCTAGAACCGACTGCTATATTTAGCATGTTGCGATGATTTGGAAGCATGCATGCTTGCAATAGGTGGGTGGTTAATTTCCTGAACTGTTGATTTTCTATCAAATGCGGAGTGAAATCCAAGGAAGTAATTGCTACACGAACATATTAAACTAAACTTAAAGAAGTTTAATAAGTCGAGGTCTTCTTTATTGAGGGAATCAAGGGGTGACTCAGTGGTAGAGCTGGGCTTTACAATATGTAAGTCCGCTTTCCATGTCCTCTTGGGCAAAAAAAAAAAAGAAAAAAGAAAAAGAACCTAGCAAAGCAAACCTAAGTAGTCAAATGTATACTGATTCATAATATTTGTTTTACCGGATTCTACACCATCACACCCAAAAACTGATCATTAGATCATTTCTTTAGTCACGACAAGTGAATTATGTATCATATTGTAGATCGAAACTTAGCAAAGAGGTTAATTGAGGAGGTCATGCATTGACATGTTACCAAATCTATTTTAAAATAAAAAAAAAAATCAGGAATTTGACAATCAGGGCAAATATGCAAGAAAGTTGAACAAAAGAAATAAAAGTTAATGTAAGAAGTCAAGGCCCAAGGGTACAATATTTATCTGTTTCATTGGGTTGTTGTATAGGTCAATTGTTTTTAATTGGAGGTCGGGAATTGCAGGTGTTGACGCGTACTGAAGGCCAATAAATCCGTACAGTTACTTAAGGTTGCTAAGTTGGTAAATGGGAACAAAAATGTTTTTGGTCTGGTCTAGGTTTGAAATATTATTGGTGTTTATGTTTTCCTAGCAGTGGCATCTTGATTTTCAAACAAAAAGAAATTAAAATGTAATGAAGACAGGAAAACGAGGATTACCACCACTATGTCAAAAACTATCAATGCTCTCGTCCCCTGGGGCTAGTTCAAATTAAGGAAATCAAGAATAAGCTCTAGTCTACAATTTCTCATCAGCTTCTAGTAGTAGCTACCACTTCAAGGGCCAAAGCCATTTATTTCAATAGGACATTGTTACCTTACCAATTCGTTATTTTCGTTAGCCTTTACGCATGGTCACGGGAGAGGGCGGCCTTGCCTCGCGGCGAAAATTCCTGTATATATTGATAGATCCGATATTCGGCAATTTCGCTTCGATCTGTTTTCCGTTGGACGTTAATCATTTTCCATTTTACTCCGTATACGATGAAAACTCTTTCTTTTTTTCATAATCATAAATTTTTGTTTAAATTAATAAGAAATAAGATTAATAAGTTAAAAAAAAAAATAACTTCGCCTCGCCCTCACCGAACCCTCCCGACTCCGCTACCGGGTCAAACTATGGCATGTGTGGTGCAGAGTTTTAACACCCCACATTCCCACATCGGTGAGAGGTGAAAATTTCGTGTGCTTTATTAGTAGCCTTCTACTACCCACATAGAATCAAATCATTCATGAACTTTTGGATTGCCTGTGATGGGCCGTTGACTCAAGATACTCTACAAGAGTATTCTACCAGATATTGAGGTGTTATGTATCACACAGACCCTTTTTCATCAAATACTAATCTTGCCCACGAACGCAGTGCATTATTGGTGAAAAGGATCTCTTAATAGTTTTCCTACATGCAAGTTGCAACAGATACTCCTCTTCATAGGAAGGGTTTAATTTTGGTCAATATGACTAGTAATAAATGCTTCGAAGAACTACGACATCTATATGGTGCATTCGTGCGAGTAAGAGGCAGCCCCAAGTCGTAAGAAGGTTCGAAGAGATGGAAATTAAGAACGAAGACCATGTACGTAGTGAGTTTGTGACCTAGACTAATAACCATAAATGAGCTAGGGCCATCCATAAGAATTAAGTTAACAACAATCTCCGCGGGACAGGTTTAACATAAGAAGCTGCAGTACGATACGAGGACGTTTAAGGAGTTAATGAAGAGTATCGATATGCAAAACGCAATAATTCTTGAATGGTCGTGGGACTTGCGAATTGCGATCATATGACGAGTCTCTTTCGCTAGTATTAGAGATAATAATCATATACAACACACAGTTCGGGAAAATATCTATTCGGCGAATTGGGGCAAGCGAAATTTGAACAGCTGTCTTGTTATACTTGAGCTCTGATACCATGATAGAATAACCAACTCTCCTAAAACCTTAAAGTGTTAGGAAAACTCACTCTTTTATATTTATATTGCTCCAACAATTAGCATCTTATTTACGATGACAAATTTTCATTTATGATTTTGTGAAACATTTGCAAGGGTGATTGTGGGAACCCATTCTCGAGCTTTTGAAATGTTAAAGATAGCAATCAAATCCATGTCATCGGGAGCATTAATGTTCCTCTTAGTGACTACTCAATCAATGATAAATTGAGATTTATTTTAGACTTTAGAAGTAGAATCATCTATAAAAGTAAAATTGTAGGTTCGTGCATAAATTACGAATTGAAAAGAGGTTAAACACTCAATCTGTAGTTTCCGAAACATCTTATTTACTATGCTAACAAATGGTTAAACACTCAATCGTAAATAAGATGCTAATTGAAAATAGGTTAAACACATATATCCTATGGATCGATCAAAATAGGTCAACAGCCAAACGGTCACACATGAATATCATTATGAAAGTGAGATTTAAAATCAATTTATAAGCTAGGACGAAATAAAAAAAAAAAGAATTAAAATTTACGCTAAAATTAAAAGAATAAATACGAAAAAGGATTTTAAAAAATATAACGTGATCTCAAACTTGTCACCTTAATCAACAAGATAGAACACATGATACTTCTCTTTTTTCATTGAAACAATAAACATAAGTCCGAATTTGTACTTTGCAAGGGGAAGTTAGAACTAGGGGTGATCATGATTCGATTTAGTTTGATTTTGGTTAGTTTTGATTAAAATTGGAATCAAATTAAATGTTCGATTTTATCATTTTTTAAAAATCGAAACCAATCCAAGAATATGAAAAATTGATTTTTGATTCGATTTAAATGAACTTTCGATTTTCAAAAAGAAAGAATGTAGATTTCAAATTTGAATAAAAAGTGGAACAAATAAATAGAGTAAAGATTTTTTCAATTAAAAAAAAAGAGAGAAACTTCATGATTCAACATATAAAATTTTAGTGAACAAAATTCTATATAATTAGAATTGATTAGAGTAAAATGAAAGTAAAATAAAAAGAGTGAAAAGTCATATAATTACAACATTAAATATTATAAAATATAAATTCATTGATAATATAAGTGTATCCTAATAATTAATTAAGTATAAAAAATTAAATACATAATACAAATGTAACTTCGATTCAATTTGATTTTAAAAGTGCACTTAAATTAAAAGTGAAACCAACCTAATATTCTCAATTATAATAAAATTAAAAATCAAAATTAAAATCAAATTAATATATTTATTAAATTTTTTTTTTACATCAATTTAAATTGATTGATTCAATTTTTTTTTAAAACCATTTATTTGCTCCGCCTAGTTAGGAGCACATCAAAGTGGGCTCAACTAGTACTAATAATACAAAACATATACTCTCATTTGGGCCTAATACTCCAAATTCCCAAACACAAGCCCAAAGCCGGTAGAACTCTCATAATTCCCTTGCAACATAAATACATCGAACCCGCCCTCACTCCTAACCCTCCAGTCTCCACCCAACCAGTTAGGGTTTTTCAAGATTAGGTATTTTACGCCACCCTCACTTCTCTCTATCCCCGTTCCCTTAGGGTTTACCGCTCTCTTTTCTGAACTCTTCAGATCTATGCGAAAAATGGAATTGAATATGAGGAACTAGGGTTTGTGGGTGCTACTGAAATCCCCGGATTAATAATACAACAGGGTCTCATCTGTTTCCTCTGAGAAAAGTTGTAAAAAGAAAATGGCATCCCAAAACCCATTTGATCTTTTGGTCGATGACGATAACGATGACGTCAGTCAGCTCATCCAGAAGCTTCCAACTCCGGTGGCTGCTGCTCCTAAGAAACCGGCTGCTGGTGGTGCTCCAGCTCAGCCGGCCAAGCAGGCTAAGCTCCCCTCCAAGCCTACCCCACCAGCTCAGGCTGGTAAGTCTTCTTCAATTTTATTGCTCCTTAATTGCATATTTGAGTGTGATTTTTTGTTTTTGATTTTGTTAGCTGTATTGAAAATAAAGTGGAAACTTGAGGGACTACTTGTAATTTATAATACCGATTGAAATTCCACATATCTCGAGGAATTTGGATGGAACTGAATGAATGAATTAATTAATTAGCTTCTGAATTTATGAGGTTTTAATTGGAAGCTGTGTTATTTGAACTTGGTTATAATCTTCTTGCACATTATATAGCGAAAGAGGAATTTGTTCTTTTTGACTTAGTAATTTATCAGTTATATTGAGCAAAGATGAATATTTTATGTTTTTGGATTGTTTGCTTTCTTCACTGAATGTTGGTTAATCTTAATTTGGTTCTGTTCCATTGTTCTCAGTATGAATTGACATTCCCAATGGCTTTTTTGTAGCAAGTCCTATTCTTTTGTTTCCCATACTGTATTTTTCAGTCTTGTTGTCGATATTTGTCATGTAAGCATTCTCCTTCTAACTTGATGTTTACATAGAATTTGAGCTAGTATATTTATTATTAATGTGGTAACTGCTTTTGTTCATTGTTTATTTGGAATATACCTGATGACATGCTTGGTCATAGGAAGATCATTCCTTTGCGTGTGCCCATTGATATCGTTGATTGCTATTTGATTCATTGGGTTTCCAGTGATTGGATTGCAATTTACTCTTTAAAGGTGTTCATTTGGTACTTGTCTTAATGACTATTTACTGAAACAATTGGTATTTTTTTGTTCAGACTGATGTCCTGCCCTAGTGCTAAGCAAAAGTAGTCTTTTTTTTAATTTGTAGATTGGACTGTGGCTCTTTTTTGCGCTTCTGTTTTGAAAGAGGATACATATGCTATTTCTTAGAAGATTCATATTGCATGTCTCTGCCCGAGGTTGTAAGAGTGTGCTATGACATCCTAATAAATTCCCGCCCTTGCTGTTCTATGTCGGTTCATGATAAAGGTTGCCCTTATTATGTAGTTGTAAATTAACACTTTTGTATACTTATTCTGCTGCTTTTCCCTGTAATTCAATCTCTGCTGTTTGCTCTACCGTTTCTAGTTTACTAGGTGGTAATTAACATTTTTTCCAGCTAAAATTTTCCTAAAAGACATGTCATCTGTTTGCTAAATGTCTCACCCTTCTATTTGGATTTAATGTGCAGTGAGGGAGGCCAAGACTGAGGGTCCTCGTGGAGGAGGACGCTTTGGTGGACGTGGAACTGGGCGTGGACGTGGTGGTGGGCGTGGCTTTAATAGGGACACACCTGATAACGAGAATGCTTATGGAAACAACAATGGGTTTTCAGGAGGCTACAGACCTTCTGAAGAAATTGATGGGGAGAAGCCCTCCGAGAGGCGTTCGTATGGTGGTGCACAACGTGGGGCCTATCGCGGTGGTGGCCGCCGGGGTGGTTTCAGTAATGGGGATGCAGTTGAAGGTGAACGTCCACCTCGAAGGGTATTCGAACGCCGCAGTGGAACTGGTCGTGGGTTAGTACTATTTCTGAATACGTGGCTCTAACATTTCATGTTTCCCTTTATTATTTTAGATAAAAGATCAAAGATATTATAATTTCAACTGTGCAATGTCATCTGTATAGGAATGAGTTCAAGCGTGATGGTGCTGGTCGGGGCAATTGGGGAACCCCTACTGATGATGTTCCTCAGTATGAACTCCGTGCTACATTTCACGTTTTATTAGAGCTTCTGCTGATTTCATAAGATTGTGAAGTGTTGGTTATTTTCTTATTATGCTCTTTTTTCTTCCCTATGTAGGGAGACTGAGGATGTAGTTAATGAAAGTGAGAAGGTTGTGGATGCGGAAAAGCCAGCTGGGCAGGAAGATGCTGTTGATGCCAGCAAGGAGACTCCTGAAAAGGAACCCGAAGAGAAAGAACCCGAGGAAAAGGTAAATGCCTTGTCTGGGCTTGTTCACATTGCTCCTTTGGCTATTTATCATCGATTTTCCCTTGATACATAACATAGCTATTTCTGCTTCCACACCATTTTTGGTCAGATGGTTGTATAATGTGACATTTTCCAAACTAGTTTGGGATCTACAGATTATGCTAATGAGGTCCACTATAATAGGATGTTTTGGACGTGATTATTTGCATGTCTTACATCTATTGGTTTTCATGTTTGTTAAAACCACAGGAGATGACTTTGGAAGAGTACGAAAAAGTACTCGAAGAGAAGAGAAAAGCATTGCTGGCTCAGAAGGCTGAGGAGAGAGTAGTTGTTGTAGACAAAGAGTTGCAATCTATGCAGCTTCTTTCCAACAAGAAGAGTAATGATGACATTTTTGTTAAGCTGGTAAAACTCATAGACCTTGGACAACAACCTTTCATGAATTGGTTAGTCAAATTTGGTCAATGGTTTATGTTATTGCTTTACATCTATTCTTATCAGGGTGCTGACAAGGATAAGCGCAAAGAGGCTGCTGAAAAGGAAGAGAGAGCAAAGAAGGTGAGATTTGTATTTCTTCTTGGTACCTTAAATGAATTACCCATTTTTCATTTGTTATCAGAATGGTAAGAGTTGCCTCATTTTCTTGTGAGCAAATTTGTACACTTTTCCTGGATCTTGTCTCCCAAATTTACTCCTAGATAGCTTGTCGTCGGCTGAAGCACACAAATATTAACTTTTCTTGCTATGCTTATTGATAAACCAAGTGGATCTGAGTGGTTGATCGTATCTTCTAAGTTTGATGGCTTATGCAAAGTCAGTTTGCTTAGTTAAGAGCTAGATCAGGCATTCATTTGTGGTGAGCAAGTGGTCATTGATCAAATCTGCTCCCTTTTTTCAACAAAAAGCAATATCATATTAATCCGCATGTTCCTATCGCTTCCAACTAGATGTCTGCACTTAGCTCTTCTCTAAGAATTTATATTTTACTAACCTGAGTTGTGGTGAAGGCTTGTAATACATTGTTTTCTTGTGCCCATTTGTGTTACTGATTTACTTTAATAGTGATTGTATCCTTGAAATATTACAATTTTGTAACCAGTGGACTAATTGCATGTTTCGTTGAGGCAGTCTCTAAGCATAAATGAGTTTCTCAAGCCTGCTGAAGGGGAAAAGTACTTGAACCCAGGTGGCCGTGGCAGAGGGGGACGCGGTCGTGGCCCTAGGGGAGGTGGATATAGTGGAGGTGGATATGGAGGAAGATTCAACGATGCAGCTGCTCCTTCGATTGAGGATGTTGGGCAGTTTCCATCTTTGGGTGTCAAGTGAAAACACACCATTTTCCGGTATCTCAAGCCTGTGCTGTATCTTTAGAATCTTGAATGCCTTGAGAATTTCGTCGCAGGAGAATGTATTTTCCTGCATTGATATTATCTCTAAACTTTAATTGGTCTTATTTTAAAGAGTGTAAATTGTTTTAGATGCCGTATTGGGTGTAGGCCCTTGGCTTTTCTTGTCATCATTAGACTTGGTATGATGGATACCATTGCTCAATTTTAGGGCATTAGAGGTCACATTTTATAGCTTTGAGTTTTTAAGTTATGCGATCAATTTTGGTTTAAAGTCCGTTGCACAACTGTCACAACTACTTGTTTCTTTTTTTAAGTAGCCTATTTACATTTGAGATCTCTTGTGTTTGTGCTATGTTTGAGAAGTCTATTTTTAGCTTCTCTATAGAGATCTCGATCATATCCATTTGCTAAAAGCTGGCCTTCATGGCGTTGTGATTGCTCATATTACTTTTATTCATTGTTATGTCTTGAAGTATTTAAATTTGAATTGCCATGCCTCGCTTGATGGGAACGATGCATGTTTTCAGTAAGAATTCAGTGTATGCTCTTTGGTTGTCTATTTTTCCCGTCGATCAGTGCATGAACTATGTTGATGCTCTCTTTTTTGATGTGAAAAGGATATTGTGCTGCATTTTCTTTGGTGAATGTTGAGTTTGTCCACTAGAGCCCAAACATCAGTTTTGAGTTGCCGTTAAAAGGGTTGTGGTTTACAGTATGGAATTTCTACAACAGTGCTGTGAAGGCCCTGTGGTTAATTGCTTATCTATGAGTCTCTCCAACCATCATGTGGTTCATTTAGGGGTTCCTTTGTGACCTATAGATGCTGTGGCACGAAGGTCAACCTCGTGATAATCTTTATGTATGTTCTCATTATCCGAAAGATGTAATATTCCAATGTGAAGATATTCAAGTAGTTTCACATTTGGAGAAGTGCAGAACCAGTGCGATGCGGGTGGAGTTTAAGCAAGTATAATATCTATGGCCATTGTATTGGCTCTGTTCCTCAGTGGCGTAAACCTTTAACGCCAAATTGAAGTGCACCTCAGGTTCTATTGTTCAAACCTGAGCCAAATTGAGGAGGTGCCTTGAAGCTGTTGAGCCAAATTACCAGGAGCCTGTTGATGGAATAAATCTTACTAATGGACCGTTTGGAATGGCATTACAAGGTTCTGGATTCTACTCGAAACTACAGGATAGGATAAGATAGGATCATAGGATGATGAAGTTTCCATCACAAGAATCGAGATTTTTTGTGTCAAATGGTATGTCATTTTTTATTGCATAGTTAAAAATGACATGCATTCTAAAATTTAGAAAATAATTGAGTTGATATTTAAAAAAATGGTATACGAAGTGACGCACCATTTGATATAAAAGATCTAAACTTCCGTAACAAACAATTGAAAAGAAAGGAATATTAAATAAAATTTATATCCTGTGAAGAAGTTTGTTCTATTTTTACTATTTTCTTCCAAGAGTTTATCTGGCCATGACAGTATAATCCAAAGCCTCAATTATAATCAGGACCTCAACTCAGTCATAAAAACTAAAAGACTGATGGCTTGAGGCATGGGTAACTCTACCTCATATTCCCAGAATATTCTTCCAACTTCCATCATCACTGCTCCGTGGTTAGGGCTGGAAATTGGAACGGAAATTTCGATATCTGTCGATTTCGATCCGAAAATTTCCGATTTTGGAACGAAATATTTTAGTCCGAATTCCAAAATTCCGATTTCCGATTTTTCCGAAAATTTTCGGATCGAAATTGGAATTAGTTTTGAAACGTTTGGAAATTCCGAAATTCGATCCGAAATATTTCCGAAACTTTAATTACATAATTTCGATTTTCATTTTTAATATAAACTATAGAATAAACAATA
>JAOWAN010000043.1:2618038-2631443 GCA_028566635.1 Lobelia cardinalis
AGAAGCTCATACATGAACTACAATGATTTTGATTTGGGAGTAAGTGCCAAAACGTACGCCGAAGCAAGCATTTGGGGGATTAAATACTACGGAAATAATTTTGAGAGATTGGTTCGAGTGAAAAGCAAAGTTGATCCGAAAAATTTCTTCAATCATCCACAGAGCATTCCTCCTTTTCCATCATTGTTTTAAGTTATGCCATGCTCGGCCTTTCGTTCCAAAGGGATAGAATAACTAACATGTAAACTGATCATTTGTTTATTATTTCATTCATATGCTTCTAATGATTCTTATACAATATTTTAAATTGAAATTCTCTGTTACATGAGTAGCTTAAGTTCGCCCCAAATTTAATTATATATAGTAGTACTCGATCTACTTGAAGGCCTCGTTCCAATTTCATAAAAATCATGCATCTCAACACCACTAAGCAGTTATTGATACAATCCAAAGGAACACGTACGTACAACCGTGACAGACGGAGAGGGAAAACATATAATGCAACATACCAAATTAAGCAGGAAATAGAAAAGACTATTTAAGAACACGATCTGAATGATTAATATCAGCAAATATTGATCATGCGGTCAGTCTTTATATTGTTGAATGGCTTCGTTTTAACATGGCCACTTCTAACCCATCCAACGTCAACCTGTAAATTGAATACGCAGAACTGAAGTATCAATGACGCATCAAGTTATGTACATATCCATTCAAGTCGTCGTAAAAAGAAGATCATTCATGGAATCAGTGCCAAGATGAAATATATGGATCAAAGTTTATGATGTTAATTGTGGCATTCGCATTAATATACCAAAATAACATCCTTCAAAATTAAGTTGAAAATCTACAAGATTTTGTTCAAAATAGCAAAACAAATCTGAACCCATTCATTCCTTCATACTAGACATCAGCCCACAGTTACACTTACAAAATTAGAAGCCATAACATTGAATATCATATCCAGTATATATAACTTTGCTCTCCAGTAGCATGTCATATATGCACAAGATTTTGCAATCTTCACTTACTGTGAATCTGAGTTGTGCACTTGAAAATCTACATCACAAGAGATGAAAGCAGAGAGAGAGAGAGAGAGAGAGAGAGAGAGAGAGAGAGAGAGAGAGAGATTATATAGCTTTTATTCAGATCCATTCAAAAGCAAACAATACTCTTTCCTGTTATTCAATAGTTACACAAATATGGGTTAATAAGTGCATTTTCTCATAACCAATCTGTTTCATCAAATAACACCATTACGAAAGGTTCTAAACTTTTCGGAGAGATTATGGTCTCACTGACAGTTGGAAACTACAGCTGCTAAAATAGCCAACAATTCTCCTTAAGTGTCGACTGAAATAATTGATCAATGTCTCTCAACTTCAAAAATAAAAAAGACAGAGAATGGAGTGATAAAATTTACTTAAAAGTCGATACATTTGTAGTTACTGATATATATGTCCAAGGCACACCTGAGAAGCAAGATCAAGAGCAGCATTCTTATGGATATGAAGGGCAAAATGACTGGGAAGATGAAGGCTACTTATGTCATGTGTAATGATGTGACACTATGTGTTTGTTGTACATAGATAGAGAAGTCAATTAAAAAAAAAATGACGAAAATAAACAAGAGCACACAAAAGATTTACGTGGTTCAGCCAATTACCAGTATACCTCTACGGAGAGTCACCAATTTTACTAATTTGAGAATAATAAAGTACAAAATTTTCTTGTGTTTATAACCAACACAAAATCTCTTACCCATCCGGATAAGCCCTTTGTACACCCATACTCTCACCTCTCTATTGCTCTCCCCCTTGACCGAATACTATTGCCTCACCATAATATCTGAACTTCTTCTTCCAAGGTGTATCCAACCAAGATCATTTCAACCCCTTATACTAAGGAGATTGACCCTTGGTATGCCTCAAGAAAATTCAGATTCATTATCTCTTCACCAAGTACAATGCACAGTTAGAAACATACACCACCAAGTGAATATATCACATGATAAATGTTCACCAACCAAGTACATTGTAGCTCATGGTTCATGCACCAAATCATCCACATACATTGCTTCTCATTGAGAGGATAAATTCCAACAATCTCCCCCTCCGAACACTTGAGAAGCAAAAATATCATCACGAGAGCAAAAATAGAGATAACCCGTATGTAAGTTCCACAAGCGTACTACTGGCCATTTACTTGTACCAACTACACATATCCGAATCAAGAATTTGATCCCACCCACTTGATTCACGTTCAAACGGTCAATCGATGTGCAGCTTAAATCGAGTCGACATCAATTGTCGGCTCCAAAGAGGGACCTCGATACGACCTCTTTCCTAGCAGGAATTTCTTTCTCACCATCGTCTACTTAGACTTGGAACATGTTCACTCTTGAAGGCCTTCAACTCTTGTGCACTCCGTTTCCAACAAAACCTCGAAGTCCGAGTACTAGGAATCATACTCCCCACCGGACGATATATATAAACCATCACACTCTTCTCCCTTCAGTAGGATCTTTTCGCCGCGTGTGATTTCCATGGCTCCCTTTGCAATTGTACACATGCAGTCCTTGGAGTCAAGCCGGCTCAAAGATATCAGATTCTTTTGCAATTTAGGAACATACATCACACCACTCAAACTGTGAACTACTCCATTGAGCTTTTTTATTTTCACCGTTCGAACACCCAAAACAGCACACCGGTACCTATTTGGCAATAACACCAAACCCGTGCTTTTTCGAAACGAATGAAAATAATCCATGTTGGAGCAAACATGATAAGATGAACCCGAATCTAATATCCATTCACCTTGAGAAGTCGTGCCAATTTTGGAGACCGTGAGAACCTCTCCATCATCATATACTAATCCTGCTGAATTTTCTGCATCGCCATCATCTTTCCTTTTCCTATACGGACAATTTCTCTTAATGTGGCCTAGCTCCCTCACTGGTAACATCGACATTCACCCTTCCCGCGTTCCTTGGATTCGGACCTGCTAGAACCACCAAATTCATTCGCGTCAGACCTTCCCCGTTGATTGCCTCCGTATGAAACCAAAACAGAATTCTGGTTATCTATCCCATTTGGCTGCTTCCTCTTAGCATTAGACTACAACATTGATTCCACATCTTCCATGCTTACAGAATTCTTGCCGCATAAGATAGTTATGACCAAATTATCATACGAATCGGAAAGCGAGGTAAGATGCAAACGAGCTTTGTCTTCTTCCTCAATTTTTACCTCAACTTTTGCAAGCTAACCAAGAAGTCCATTAAACACATTCATGTGGTTCATGAGATTCCCACCTTCTTCCATCTTTAGCCGATACAAATTCCGCTTCAGATTTAACTTCGTGGTCAAGCGTTTCCCGAGATATAACTTCTCTAGCTTTTCCCACAACTCTGGTGCCGAATCTTCATCCCCCACATTGTTAATAATATTGTCGACAATATTTAATCGAATAGTACTCACACACCTTTCTTCAATGTCCTTCCAGTTTCCATCCTTTATTTTTTTCGGCTTCATATTCATTCCCTTCAACGCCCTTGCCAAGCCTTGTTGAGCTAGAATGTCTTTTACTCTTCTCTACCAAAGCGTAAAGCTTCTTGTGCCATCGAACCTCTGAACTCCGTAGTTGTTGAGAACAGTCATTCCGCTCGAACAAAGCTCGCAGCAACCCGATATGAACCGTCGGTTCTGATACCAATTGTTGTGCAGAGATAGAGAAACCAATACAAAAAAAAATGACGAAAATAAAAAAGAACACACAAGAGATTTACGATGTTCGGCCAATTACCAGCCTACCTCCACGGAGAGCCACCAACTTCACTAATTTGAGAATAATAAAGTACAAAAGTTTCCTTGTTTTTATAACCAACATAAAATCCCTTACCCACTCGGATAAGGCCTTTGTACACCCACACTCTCACATCTCTATTGCTCTCCCCCTTGACTGAACTATTATTGCCTCACCACAATATCTGAACTTCTTCTTCCAAGGTGTATCCAACCAAGATCATCTCAACCCCTTTTATACTTGGGAGATTGACCCTTGATACGTCTCAAAAAAATTTAGATTCATTGTCTTTTCACCAAGTACAATGCACCTTTGAAAATATGCACCACCAAGTGAATGTATCACATGATAAATATTCACCAACCAAGTACATTGTAACTCATGGTTCATGCACCAAATCATCCACATACATTGCTTCTCATTGAGAGGATGAATCCCAACATGTCTAACAATTAGTAATGAGTTACACTAGATGTCATGACTAAGTCATATGTGTTTAATAATTAGTTAGAGCGCAGAGCAGAGAAGAAATAATCTGGTAGGGATTTCAAGATTGCCGATGGACAACATGTGCGGACGGATAAAGGGTAGCCGTCCGTCGTCGCTATTGACATCGGACCATGTCTGTCGGCTCGTGCTTGGTAGCTAACTCCTTGCATTCTAGTAGTGTACGTATGTCATGATTAAGTTATGTGGAATTACAATTGGCTCAGGATTGCTACAATAGATCTCCTGCATGCGTTCGAAGCATGTCAATGTTCCCGAAGTGTGTTCAGTATGTAATGAGGAAGCCGAAACAATTTCCCATTGCTTAGTGGAATGTCAGTTGGCTCAGGATTGCCAGAGGAGCATGGGTGTCCCATGGCGAGAAATTGGATAGCGCGGCTTAGCAGAGTGGTGTAACAAAATAGTAGATCTTACGAGTCTGGCCGAGAAGGAAAAGGTGGAGTGACCCTATGGCAACTATGGCGGAATAGAAATAGAATTGTATGGAAAAATGTGGCGTCGTTATAAGCAGCTCAAGTGGTAGCAGTTTAGGGGCAAACATCCTAGAATGTTGGGGCTCAAAATATGCAGAAAGAGATTACGCCACAATCTCATTCGTGTGTGGAGGAATGATGGTCTAGACCAGAAGTGGGCTTTCTAAAATGTAACACGGATGCAACATTGTTCAAAGCTGAAGGTTTTATGAGTTGTGGCGGAGTAGTGGTTGCGGCTTGTAGCAAGCGGATTAATGGAGTTCATGATCCAAAGACGGGGAAATCTTAAGCCTTCGAGAAGTGCTTAGTTGGATTAAACAGGAGGGATGGAGAAACATTAAGATTGAAATGGATACTCTGAGTGTAGTTAAAGCGATAAATGAGGAGGATGAAGATAGTTCACGATTTGGAACTATAGTAGAAGACTGTCGTGAACTGCTAATAGAGGTAGGTGGATCCTCTGTTCAATTTGTAAGGCGATCAGCAAATCGTGTAGTCCACACTCTTGCTAGGGAAGTAGATCCCATATCTGAGAGAGTAGTTTGGATTAACTATTTCGTTATTTGTACAAGATGTAATCATTTCTGATTTAATGGAATAAAAAGATCACATTAGCGTAAAAAAGAAGAAGTTATATGTGTCTAATAATTAATAATGATGTAAGCATTTAATCAAGCGCGATATTATTGTGTGTTTTTTTTTAAAATTATTCTTTATCTTTTAGCGTGTGCTCGTAAAATAAATATATGATTTCCTCTTATCACTTATCTACAAGCGACCATTTTTCGGGTGGCACGATAATTGTGCACCACCTTCATTTGCAAACTTGCTGACCTTCTTCATGGCAGCTTTGAGAGCTGCTGTCTTCAATGTTTTCCCATCGCCTTTGGCCACCAATTAAATCTATGAGGAGGGCTATGACGATTCTGTCGGCGCTTGGTGTTGACATTCTACCTGCAGTACTATAGGGAACTAAGGGGTGACTCAGTGGTAGAGCCGAGCTTTACAGTATGTAAGGTCTCAGGTTCGATCCCTTCCCATGCCCCCTTGGAGCCAAAAAAAAAAAAAAACCCCTGCAGTACTGTAAGGTATAGCGATCCTAGTAGAAGGATTACCCTGCAAGAATAAGAATGAAATAGAAGAAGAAAAACTTTAGTAAATCAAATACATTCTAATACAAATGATTTTGAGGAGTGCTAATTAAGAAATTGCCAAAAAAATAAATAAATTAGCGCAGTAAATCTCAGAAATCACATTTACAATATAGTTTGCACCTGACAATAAAATGGACACAAAGAAAATGAAGGAAATGGTATCAAAATAGTAAAACATACTTCATCGAAGTTTCTTTTGATGAAGGTGTGTGTCGCGTGTGAAATAACCACCGAACTTCCTTCTATTTGATCATCAAAATCTCCACGATGATGTCTTTCTTCTCTACCAAAATTGCATCTTAGGAGGTTCTTTCTTTGTTGAAAGAAACAATAATATTATATATGGTAAAATTGCATCTGCGGATAGGTGTTCAGTTGCGAACCAACTTCTTATTTATGAATTTATGAGCCACCATGAATCATAAAATTTATAAATCATAAAATTAGCAATCGTAAACCAAGAAATATGTGAATTACGAAATTTTTAAACTAAAATCAACTTTGAACCATTGCAAGCTTAAAACCATTCACAGCGAATGCTTTTCCTCCGGCTTTCTCAATCCTCTTACAAGCCAAACAGTGACGAATGTATCCAAATATTCTTAAAATTAAAAGAATCCATGTTCCCTTCTCCTTCCTAAAAGCTTTGCCTCCATCCAAACTACAAAATTCTTTCTCCTCTATTTCCCCATTTGCAAACCCACATGACAGTTCAAACACGGAGTCCTTTCCCTCCACTTCCTCTTCACACCCATCAAGAAAAATCAACTTGGTTCTCCCCCATAACATGACCACCCAATATCAAAATGCACCATCTTATCAACATGAACTCGATACCAAGTCATCAAATAAGATGATCAATCATCATGTACGGAATCGGGACTTAGAGTCAGCTTTAAAAGTCTTCGAAAGAATGGCGTTTAGGACAACAGCTACATGGAATTCAATTCTTTCCGGGTACTCCAAAATGCCTGGGAAAATCCTAGAAGCACGCAAACTGTTCGATAAAATTCCTGACCCAGATACTGTTTCCTATAACACTATGTTGATCTGTTATTTACGTAGCTGTGGCATTGATGCTGCACGGTCATTCTTTGACAGAATGCCTATTAAAGATACAGCGTCTTGGAATACTATGATATCGGGGTTTTCGCAGAATGGGATGATGGGATTAGCTTCTGAACTTTTTAGAGTTATGCCTGAGAGGAATGACGTGTCATGGAATGCAATGATATCGGGTTTTATTGCAACAGGTGATCTGAATTCAGCTGAGATGCTGTTTCAGGTTGCTCCAGGAAAGAGTGTGGTTGCGTGGACTGCTATGGTCACAGGGTACATGAAGTTTGGGAAGGTGGAGCTGGCAGAATGCTTGTTTGACGAGATGCCTGAGAAGAATTTGGTGACCTGGAATGCTATGATTGCAGGTTATGTTGAAAATTGCCTATGGGAGGATGGCTTGAAGCTTTTTAGGAGAATGTTAGGATGTGGGGTTAGGCCTAATCCATCAAGCATGTGTAGTGTGCTATTGGGATGTAGTAATTTATCTGCATTGAAGCTGGGTAAACAGTTGCATCAGCTTGTATACAAATCTCCATTGTATTTTGATACAAATGTGGGAACTGCTTTAATTAGCATGTTTTGTAAGTGTGGAGATTTAGATGATGCGTGGAAGTTGTTTCTGGAGATGTCGTGTAAAGACATTGTCACCTGGAATGCTATGATTTCAGGGTACGCTCAACATGGGGCCGGTGAGAAAGCTCTTTGGTTGTTTGATAAGATGAGAAATGAAGGAGTGAAGCCAGATTGGATTACATTTGTAGGAGTTTTATTGGCTTGTAACCATGCAGGACTGGTGGATCTTGGGATGAAATATTTTGATAAAATGCAGAGACATTACATGATCAGAGCCAGACCAGATCATTATACATGTGTGGTTGGCCTTCTTGGTCGGGCTGGTAGGCTAGCTGAAGCTTTAGATCTTATTCAAAGAATGCCTTATAAGCCGCATCCAGCTATATTTGGAACCCTTTTGGGTGCTAGTAGGATTCACAAGAACTTGGAGGTAGCTGAATTTGCTGCAAAGAACTTACTTGAATGTGACCCTACTAGTGCAGCTGGTTATGTTCAGCTTGCTAATGTTTATGCAGCAATGAAAAAATGGGATTCTGTCTCTAGGATTAGAAGATCAATGAAGAATAATAAAGTAATAAAATTTCCTGGTTATAGCTGGATTGAAGTGAAGAGTGTAGTTCATGAGTTTAGATCAGGAGATAGGATTCATCCGGAATTGTACTTAATACGAGAGAAATTAAGTTATCTGGAGAAGAAAATGAAGTTGGCAGGATATGTTCCAAATCTGGAATTTGCATTGCATGACGTGAGGGATGAACAAAAGGAAAAGCTTCTGCAATGGCACAGTGAGAAACTGGCAATTGCCTTTGGGCTAATTAAATTTCCATCAAGGCTACCGATCCGGGTTTTTAAGAACTTGAGAGTGTGTGGGGATTGCCACGAGGCCACGAAATTCATTTCGGCAATAGAAGGAAGGGAAATCATTGTGAGAGATACTACACGGTTTCATCACTTCCGGTTTGGAAAATGCTCTTGTGGTGATTATTGGTAAGCCTGCAAAAAGCAGTATTCTGTATTCGTTGAATGAGAAATGATGGAGATTTGAAGACTTGTATCATGTGATGAAGAGGGATACAAATCAGTCTCAAATGGATTTACTACACATGACTTAAATCCAGATTCCGCCAGGTTATAATTCAGTCTATGTTTAACTTTCCTTGTACCTTACATATACATGGTTTTGATTTCTATTTCTGAAAGTTACTATTTGCCTAATCCTGGTACAAATTAATTTCATTGTAAAATTAATAGTCCCATATAGAAGCTGCCAAGCTCCATTTTGAGCATGTCTAGGCCATCATGAGGGAATCAATGGTATTATGAAAACTTTGTCCACCTCATTGCTAACCACCAGATATCTAGAGGGAGGATTCATTGGCTGGCACCATCAATCACTTCATAATCACTCATTGGGACATATATGTGTATGTATGCACGAATATACACATTGGACTGTTCCTTAGTTTGAAATTCATCTATTTTGTAAATGAGGTGGTACACATGAATTTGTTATGATTCTGATGTCTCAGTTAGGTTAGCTGAGGTCGGTGAGATAATATCTATAGGTGCGTGACAGAATTTGAGTTCTCATTCTTTGTCATGTGAAATCTTGCAGAAGTTGAATCAAGGGCTTAATGGCTAAGGCAGAAGATGAACTAAGAGCACAATGATGAATTTGCTATAAAAGGAATTTCAAGGATGGGGAATTGGTTATGGTGTCAACTAAGGGATTGTGACTTTCAATTAATATTTGAAATCTCAAACCTTGAAGCAGCATTGACAGTTACTGTATCTTCATGAATCCTTTGAAACAAAAAGGTAGGCTCTTCATTAATTTCCCCGTGTTTTGCTTAGCTCTTTCTTTCTCATTTGCTTTTGCCTAAGGTTGTGAGCATTGTACATTTTGTAGTCAAATGTGCTTCACGCATCACCTTTGCTGAGTAGGTATAGCAAAAACTGATCTCCTTTTATGGTTGATAATTCAGATCCCTGTGCTCTTTTAAGAAAAGCTTTGAACATTTGGTTCCATAATTTTTGAAGAATATGAGCAGCATGTTTGTGCATTAAACAATGTCAGATTGTACACATTGTATATATTTTCTTACACTTCATGCATCTTCTTTTGTTTCTTGTTAATTTTTTTAAATATTTTAGATTACTTAACAGAGAGTTTTGAGAACGGATTATAATCTAACTATCATTGGATTTATTTTTTTTTCTTTTTGCATGCTTAAATATCTATAATTTTCTATTAGATTTGTAAATCAATTTGAGAATCCCTTTTGTAACTCACTGAAGCCATTCACAATGGTTTTCTTTTGTAACTTTCTTGTGATCTTCCTGGGTTACAGGTAAACTTCATGGAAGGAAAATGAATTGATGCTGATCATCAAATGCTCGACAGAGTCAAAGTTGAGACAACCTTTCGAGATCCTTTGGGGTTACTCTTCTTAAGGCTTTGAGATTTGAGAGAAATCCATTGAGGTATTATTGATTCTGTTAGAAACAAGCTTGAAGACACAGCATACTTAGTTACTTACTGGATGGAAATTTAAAGAACAACGATGGCATGGGCCTTGGGCCTTGCTATTACTTGGGATGAATCTGAGCATGATTTGTTCCTAAACTATGATGAAAAGACAATTTTTGGATGCAAATAACCTGTCCATTAAATAAAAAATGGATAAGACCTGTTTGAATGCAGAAATCATTCATAACCGTGTCAATATCATCTGGGATCGACCTTAACGAATGGTAAGAATAGTTCGATTCTGAACTCTAATTCTTCAATGCCGACATATGCATTCTTAATCAAGTGCTGATGACAGATGATCAATGAAGTCCGCAAACAGTACTGCTGGTTTAGTATGAAGTGATTATTATTCTTGATTCTGAAGCAATTAGATCTGTTATGCGGGTGTATTCTTTTCTTGCATGAGATGGCCTAATACAACATTTGGCGTTGTGTGTACAGTGTATATCTATGTGTTAGCTTCAAACAGGTTTTCTTAACACAATCTGTTCAATATGCTACTTCATGACTCCTTGATTATATTTGTAAAGATCTTGTATTGCTTAACAGCAGTGAAGAATGTTGACAACAAGTTTAATTATATTCATTTGGAGATGGTTTTTGGAGCATATAAGTGTGTGAACTTGTATTGAAATCATAAATTTTTTTTTTTGAGTTGGCATGTATGCATAAATAAATATCAGCAAATACAAATAGAAGTACAGTCAATTACAAAAAGAAATCACCTTTAAATTCTTCCTAAGCTCACGATGGTGACCTATCCAATCTATACAACCTAGCCCAAAGTAATGCTATTGGAACTTATAATATTCCATGCCGGGAGTGAACACAAATGGACTTTTATACCAATTTGATAGGAACCTCTCCATTTGTCCGCTTTCTTTATTTGATGTTGAGAGACATCGATCAATTGTTTCAGTTGTCACCTAAGGAGAAATGTTGGCTATTTAGCAGCTGTAGTTTCTGACTGTCAGCGGGACCATCTCTCCGAAAACTTTAGACCTTTCTTAATGGTTAATAGGTAAAACAGATTGGTTATGAAAAAATGCACTTATTAACTCATATTTGTATAGTTACTGAATAACAGGAAAGAGCATCGTATGATTTAGAATTGGGATGAATAAAAGCTATAATCTCTCTCTCTCTCTCTCTCTCTCTCTCTCTCTCTCTCAGCTACCAACACCTGTGATGTAGATTTTCAAGTGCACAGATCAGATTCACAGAAGTGAAGATTGCAAAATCTTGTGTATAGGTTGAACTCCAAATTGAGTCCATGAATGAATTGAGATTTTAGATAAATATGACATTGCTACTGGAGAGAAAAGTTATACTGGATATGATTTTCGTTGTTATTTTATGGCTTCTTTTATAATTACATTGTAGGCTGATATGTAGTGTTAAGTAATGAATGGGCTCAGATTTGTTTTTAAATTTTGAACAAAATCTTGTAGATTTTAAGCTTAATTTTGAAGGATGTTATTTTTGTATGTGAATATGAATGTCACTCAACATGATAAACTCTGATCTATATTGTCACATCAGAGCTGATTCCATGAATGATCTTTCTCTGACGACTTGAGTGGATATGTGCATAACTTCTGTGTCATTGATACTTCAGTTCTGTGTATTCAATTTACAGGTTGTTGTTGTATGGGTTAGCAAGTGGGCCATGTTGAAGTCATTCAATAATATAAAGATTTTTTGCATGATCAACATTTGATGATAACCATCCGGATCGTGTTCTTCGTCTTATCTATTTCTTGCTTGGTATGTTGCATTGTACCAATCCCTGGGAATGCCCTGCTATATCAGCATATCAGCATCTATAGGTTTTCCCTCTCCGTCTGTGCAATAGTACTAACATATATGCTTTGTTAGAATGAAGTTAGTGGTGTCTTCTCTCACCAAGGGATGAATTACTGCAGAACATGAAGATTTTAAGCATATGGCTAATGCAGTTTGTGGAACCATGTAATCTTAAAGTCTGATCAGAGAAATAAGGTAAGCTCTTCTTGTTCTTTCTGATTCGTCTTTCCTTCTTTCATCTTGTTTCTGCATCAATGTATGTCATATTTTCTGTACTCATCACGGTTGTACGTACGTGTTCCTTTGGAGTGTATAAAAGTTAGGAAGCGGCTTGGCAAAATTGTACACGAAGGTGTTGGGACGATTTTCTTAAGCTTCAGGCCGTCCCCCTAGATGTGATATGTATTGTGCGTTCAGATTCTTTTTGTGAAATTGGAATGACTGAAATAAGCAAGTGAAAAAGTAAAAATCGCAGGGCATAAAATGTATACAGTATACTACACAAGTATTTAGGACCTAAAAATCTGAGGCCTTCAAGTAGACTACTATAATCAAATTTTGGGCTAACTACGCTACTCATGTAACCGAGAAATTCAGTTAAAATTATTGTTTAAGAATTATCAGAATCATATGAATGAAATAATAAACAAATGATCAGTTTACATGTTAATCTAACCCTTTGGAACGAAAGGCCGAGAATGGCATAACTTAAAACAATGATGGAAAAGGAGGAATACTCTGTGGATGATTGAAAAAATTCTTCGGATCAACTTTGCTTTTCACTCGAACCAATCTCTCAAAATTATTTCCGTAGTACTTAGTGCCCCAAATGCTTGCTTCGGCGTACGTGTTGGCGCTTACTCCCAAATCTAAATCATTGTAGTTCATGTATGAGCTTCTCGGAGAATTGGAAACATAAGGGGCCAGATAACTATACACATTTCTCATCCAGCTAAGGCGTCGGTTAGTTGATGTTGGCCTTTCTATATCCAAATTAGCCCATTCAAGAAGCACATACAAGTTCCCCGATCTGTGGGGGAATGGAATAGCGGAATCTGAGATCTCGTTCATCCTCCCACCATAAGGACTTAATACGAAATTTGGCGTCCCGACGTCAATTTTGAGAAACTTTCTCCACATTCCTTCAATGCCCTTAATAGAAATCGGCTTTTTTACAAAGTCAGACTTGCCTTTGATAGCAAACTCGGCTGTAGCACTCCGATTAAGCAAAATTTCAGGTGGTACTTGACTCGAGAAACCTGAGATTACCATTGCAGACTGAGCCCAGCTAACTTCAGTACAATCTTTTCTACCCAAGCCCAGCTCGGGAAAACCGTCTTGCATCAATCGCATAAGCCTATCAACTCTTCCCAAGAACACACCATCGAATGTAATAAGAACTGTTTTCTTCCTGGTAGCTCCTGAATATGTAGTTGTTAATTGCGCTCTCAAGAATAAATCCCGATCAGCATTGGGTGCAAAGTATTGCCATTTGT
>JAOWAN010000043.1:2683940-2702062 GCA_028566635.1 Lobelia cardinalis
GGTCGCCCCTAACTCGAAAGAGTTAGCAGAAAATGTCCCTTGTCAAGCACAAGGTCAAAAATGCTCCTTGTCCAGCATAAGGTCGCCCCTAACTCGAAAGAGTTGGCAGAAAATGTCCCTTGTCAAGCACAAGGTCAAAAATGCTCCTTGTCCAGCACAAGGTCGCCTCTAACTCGAAAGAGTTAGCTGAAAATGTCCCTTGTCAAGCACAAGGTCAAAAATGCTCCTTGTCCAGCACAAGGTCGCCCCTAACTCGAAAGAGTTAGCAGAAAATGTCCCTTGTCAAGCACAAGGTCAAAAATGCTCCTTGTCCAGCACAAGGTCGCCCCTAACACGAAAGAGTTAGCAGAAAATGTCCCTTATCAAGCACAAGGTCAAAAATGCTCCTTGTCCAGCACAAGGTCGCCCCTAACTCATAAGAGTTAGCAGAAAATGTCCCTTGTCAAGCACAAGGTCAAAAATGCTCCTTGTCCAGCACAATGTCGCCCCTAACTCATAAGAGTTAACAGAAAATGTCCCTTGTCAAGCACAAGGTCACTATAACAGGGGGACAACTCTATGTTTAGTTATATTTTGCTAACAGGGGGACAACCGTGGTTAACTCACATGATGCACATTCATGTTCCTCAATCAACACTAGCATTTCATTCCCCGCTTCACATGGAGTGATACTGCAGCGCCTCCACAAGGGATCCAATTGTCAAGTGTTTTATTAGCAAAATAAAAACAAAACAAGACAGAGTACAACAGCCAAAATATAAGTTCCATTCATCATACAAAATCCTTTACAACCTAGGGATTAAAGCGATGGGATGTCTAAGTACAAGAAGAGCTTCAACTAACGGCCTAATCTCAACAAAGCTAGTCAGCACATAACGAGCTTCTATTAATGGTTGACAAAAGCCACAAGAAAGGATAAGAGCCTACTCCAAAGTCCAGGCGCGAGAAGCAACACGAGTAAAACATCGTCCACGAACCGTGAGAATCCAAAAAGATTCACCCGACCAAGGGATGATAGCCGCGAACCGTGAGCCTCCAAAGAGATTCACCCGGCCAAGGGATGACGGTCACGAACCGTGAGCCTCCTAAGAGATTCACCCGGCCAAGGGATGATGGGCCCAAGCCAGGTCAAGCATCATTGACGGCCCCCTCCACAATGGTCCCCTCATCAGGCATGGGATCATCTTCGACGTGAGAAGGGGTAATGGCAGCAACTCCCGTGGCGATCTCTGGAACCTTAGGAGCAGCTTCAGGGGATTTCACGGCAACCTCAGGGGCCAATGCGAAGGCAGCATCATACTCCACACCTTGGTCATCCATGATTTGAGGAAGATTTGGGATGACCACAGGGGGAGGAGACCATGAGGAGAGTCCTTCCATGCCCCTGATGGCATTCAGGTCCTCTTCAGGAAAAGGGATAAGGGCGTGGCTGCGCCGAGCAGCCGGGCAGGCCTGGTGGCCCTCGAACCACTCAACTAGGTCGCCTAGCTTCACCCCATGTCCTGCGGCCATACGGCAGACATGGTATTTTCCCTCCTCAAATGTCGGCTCAGCCTTCTTCAACAAGGTCGCCTGAAACGCTGGAGATTCCAGGAAAGCCGCTATGATCTCCTCTTGGGCCACCTTCGCTCCCCTCAACCTCTCTGCCTCCCGCTTCCACTCCTCAGCATCTCCTTTCCACTTAGCAATCTCCCCTTCCAACCTGGAGATAGCAGAAGATGAGGCATTCTGGTCAAGGGCGCGGCCATCCTTCTCCCTCTGCAGCTCGTCCTTTAGGTCCCGGAGTTTTCCATGATAATTGCTCAGAGCTTTTTCCCTCAACTCCAAGGTAGAGTTGGCTGCCTTAAGATCTTCTTCGGATTTCTTTAGCTGACGGCCAATCTCCTTCCTTTGGGCCTCGAAGGCCTTGTGATCATGCTCCTGAGCTTTCTGGAGACCCAAGACACGCTTCTCCAGAGACAAAATGGAGGAGGCCACCTGAAACACGAAAGAAGCTTTAGTAACCAAGGCAATTCACAAAACAGAGTAAGTAGGAAAGTCTTACCTCAGCCAAGCCCCAGCCCGTTCGGCCTACGGATCTTTCTGCAGGCAGCTCATTTAGTTCATCAAGAGTGTTGGAGTAGCCAATCCAATGCAGCACCCCATGCCCGCTCAGCTCCGCAAGTGTCCTAGGTGCTGAAAAATCGAAATGAGTGAAAGGAGGAACACCACGGTTCATCTCCTACACCAAACTGAGGCACCCAGGACCAGTATTAGGATGGATCCATCCCTCCACCAACCAAGAAGGTTGAGAAGAGGATGGTCGCCATTCCACCGACTGACGGCTACCCGACGGACGGTCGACTGCAGTCTTCTTGGCAACCTGCCCAGAAGGAGAACGATCAGCCGCCGTTCGCTTACGAAGTGGCGGTTCAACCTCCTCGGCAGGAACAATTTGAATGGCTCCAGCAGGAGGAGGACCTCCTGCTGGAGGAGGTGGAAGTGGACCAGTGTAGGGCAAGACGCCCATCCTCGTCGGAAGCAGCGGAAGCACCTTCCGGTTCTCGAGTCGAGTACCCACGGCATGAGTGCCCGCTAACTCTCCTTTTCGGCTTCCAGTGGCGACCACACCGTCGGTCGCCACCTTTTCAGCCCTCTTCTTGGGTTCAAAAATCATCCCTGCAAGAACGACCAGGAAACGATTAGCTCCCCAAAAAAAGATAAGAAGACAAGTAAAGCAAAAACAAAATACCCTCTCGGCCTTGGACATTGGGTTCGCGGTTGACGCGACACCTCTCATATGGGCCTTGACAGAAAGCACACTCCTGCACCCAGCAGAAGCGGCCTTCTTCATCCTTATGTATCACCCAATCGGGGTAATAAGGATGGTCGCCTTCCATCGTAAGACAACGGGGAGATACCGCCGGCATGGGTTTTCTACTGATCCCAACAAAATACAAGCATATCTCGCTACGCCCCAGAGTCTTCCAATCCACAACATGTGTGGTTTCGAAATCCTTTTTCACATTTTCCCAGGGGAGTACTGCAAAAAGAGTTTTATGGACTCATAGGCCGCATTCTCGTAATCGTTGAGAGGCCTATTCAGAGTCCCTAATGCCTTCAAAGCACGGTTGGTAAAAGGGAACGTCCATCCCCGCTTGGATTCCACAAACAACATGCAGGGGTAAGGGTTTTTGTTCTTTGAGGGCATGTTGTCCAAAATCTGAAGAGCGTTATTTGCCCGCTTCCCCTGCAAACGGCCTGACATGACCGTCAGGGTAAAAAAATTTCTGAGCAAATTAAGAGTGGCTCAAATGACAGAACCCTGCATAGGCTGGTCAAACCAACCACTGATCTCACCCCATTGAGCGACTACTCTACCGGAAGAGAATTGATTGCCACCATAACCTCTACCATAAATGGATCCAGAGGCACCCTGAGCCCAGCCTCAAACTGAGTAGGGTAAAAAGCTACGCAAGACCGCAATCTCTTGGCGTCCTCGACGGACACATCGGTGTTTCCCGCCTGGCACCTAAAGTTGTCAGGATCGGGGTTGTAGACCCTCTCGAATTCATCTATCCAGGTCATGATCGCCCGGAACCTGGGCAAGGGGAGGCTCATTCCCGCTCCCATTAATGCTCTCCTGGTCTCCCCCTTCCTCTCCTCCTTCTTCGTAGACCTGACCGCTTGAGGAAGGATTCAAAGAGGCATTCTGGGCTTCCTCCACGAGCACATCTATGTCAAAATCCTCACCAACAGCTGGATTCGGTCCCCTAGCCGCCGCTAGATTTCTAGCCCTATCAGCCAATGTTTAGTCAGAATCCTCCAAGCGATCCACGATTCTGACCGCCCTAGATTCCTGACCGCTGCTTTTCTTCGAGACTCTTTTGGAGGTCCCAGCCATAACAGAAGGATCACCACGAGCTCCTACTAAAACGAATCGGGGAGTAAGAGCGTTAATTAGCTCTTTCACCCCAGGAATCATCGTCATCGGAGAACCCAGAGGCAGCCGGGTTTGAAATAATGAAAAAGGGGGGAAACAGACATCCTCCTCCCTATAGCCGGCCCCGATCAACAGCAAGGTGATCTCTCTCCTATCTAAGGTCTCCCAGAAATCGCCTACCAATTTAAAAACCCTCCCCGAATCTCTCGGGTCAGAAGCAAAAGAATGTTTTGAAAAATCCATTTTCGGAAAGGAGTTTTTGACTGCCCTAGGGGACCAACTCCCAGAACCCAGAATGAAAGAGAACAAGCAGCAAGAAGAAAATAAAGAGAAACAAAAGGAAAATTTCTTTTACCTGCAATCAGAACAAACGAAGGAGAAGAGAAAAGATCGCCAGAAAACAGAACGTCTACGACTCAAAATCGATAACTGAGAGCTTTTTCTCTCTAAAGCTGGATGTTTTACTCTCCGGATGTGTAAATCAGAAAAGGGAAATGGAAGAGGGGTATAAATACCCAGCAGAGGGGGCCTCTCTGTCTTACCCCAAAATTAATTTTTGGGGGGAATTCCCATAAGTAATGATGGTGGGAATTTCGAATTTCAAAACTGTCATAACCGCCGGTAGGAATCGAGGCGTCGTGCCTTGGAACTCCGCCCCCGCATTAAATGCTCCTACAAGCTAGATCTCCACGCATCACGAAGGGAATTAAAGGAAGGTAGACGTAATAATTACCTCTGTACCGCCACTTTTGTGACACGTACTAAGACAAAAACCTTCAAGCTAAAGACCAAGTACTTGAAGGACGAAGGCAGTCAAAGGTTGCGGCCTAGCAGTGCCACGTATAACCGCTCCTCTAGCCTTCTAGGCAGTGGCCTTGCGATAAACTCACGATCACTCAAAAAATACTAGGCAAACAGCCTCGCGGGCACACACATGATCGCCACCTTAGTCTTCCCGTTCATTCTTCTCTAGAAGACTGGGGGACAACTGATGGGTCCAAGCCCAAATGCAAGGCCTAACTCCTCCTATGGGCAAGGCCCAGCAAGAAAACCCACTACGGAGCACTTCAAATCTCGTAAAACACCACGATCGAACCCAATGGGCGAGCATATGACCGCACTCTGCACTATGAGGTCAACTACCATGCGGGCAAACTACCTGCCTTGCAGGGACGGCCTACGTCATCCTCAGGTCATCAACCCGCCCAACGGGCGGTCAGGTAGCTCAATCTCTAGGCGGCCACCTCCAGACCGCCTAGCCCGCCCCGAGTCCTTCAGAGACTGGAACAAGGCGGGCACACTTAACTCCATCCCTCAATAAAAGGGGACAGGATTACTTTACTGCTGTCACATGGGCCTCCGGATTTAGCAAAGGACCTCTACGTGGGCCTCCCCACTATCCAAAGTTATTCCCTCCTGCTCCGCTGGAGCACTAAGAGCTGTTTAAAGCTCCACTCGGCCCAAGGTAATATTTTACCCATACCTTCTCACTTTAAGACCATCCTCCTTACTAAGGTACTTCTCCGTGAAAGTATAAAAGGAGGATCGGATGAGTAGAGAAGGGAGATCGAAAAACTAGACTACAACAATACACATTGAACACACAAACACCTGTGAGAAACTTCACTAGTATCTTTCTCAAGAACTGGTCCGGGTTCCGCAGTCTTTTTCTTCACAAAAACTTACTCTCACGCCCGAGCGTACGAGCGAGGCCCAAGCCTCGCTTATCACGTAAGGTGTCGATTTCCTATTGCAGGTATTCAGAGGACTCACATCTTGAGCCACTATCCGTCCGACACGTGGATCGTCTTATTCCCGGGCTCGATCAAGTATGGTGCTCAAAATTCAAGATTTGGTAAAATATCTTCTATTATTTTACTTTTACCCTTCAATTAATATTGTACAGTTAAAAGTTTCTTCAAATTTTTCATTCATTAATGGTGTGAGAGTAAAGGGAAATTTTGAAAAAGTAGAACATTAAATTTGTAAAATGATAACTATTTTGAAACAATTTATAATTTTTAAAAGGTTCACTATTGTGAAATGGAGGGAGTAATACTAATATTAGTGAGTCCTATCAATATGTGAATGATGGCACACAGAATGGCACACGGAGTGGCATAGAAGATCTAATCTCGCAAACCCCCCAACAACCTACAAAAGGATTAAAGAAACCTAAATGAACCCAAATATAAAATGAATAATCTGATGTATACAGAAAATCAATAGAAAATTCAACAGAACGAATTAGTGTTATACATTATAATAATGTATAATATTTTAATATATTTTATTGTTAATTACTTTTGTATATTTAATATTTTCCATTCAAAAAAAAATACACACCTTATCCAACGGATTGATGGTAGGCGCGCGTCGGCTTGATCGTTTGATAGCTACACGTTATTTCAATGGGAGATAAAATACAATTTTTAGTATGAAATTACGTTTGAAGATCAAAATTTATGCTATTTACATCTACTTTTTCATTACATATTGATTGAAACTTAAATTTATTTTTGACTAAATATTTAAATTAGTTAGAGGTGTTTTATCACGGTTTTACGTTAAAAATAAAATTTATCCCAATTGATGAAAAATAGAATTAAGATATAATTAAATTCAGGTACATGTATTAATTTGAAAAATGAGAATATATAGTCTTAAATATTTATAATAATCACATATATACTACATCAATATCCTACATCGCTTGTAAAAAATAAAACAATATGCGACATTTTGCCTATAAATAAATTTTTATAAGTAATTATGTTGTACTAATAATAATATATTATTTCAAAATGAATATCTTAAACTATGAGGTATTATTAATAACCAAGTTAAGTAATAGTTGAAAAGTGAGAGATTATGTGGTTAATCAAAATTAAACACATAATTTTAGACGCTTATGTAACAGCTTAAAAGGCATCTCACAATTGCTTCTTCTTCATATTTTTATCGACTTTAATATGTATAGATGAATAATTTTTTATAACTTAAAAAAATAAATTAAATTTAGTTGACGAAAGAAACTTTAGGGAGTGAAGGAGTAATATTATACTTCCCCCGTTTCACAATAGGAGATCTTTTAGGATGAATTACAAAAATTAAAATTTATTTAAATAATTTTTATTATTCCACTTTTATTCTTCAGTTAATACTTTATATTTAAAAATTTATTCAAATTCTTCATTAATTTGATTTGAGAGTAAAGACTAACTTTAAAAAAATAGAGCATAAATTTATAAAAGATCGAAATAGTTTAAAGGGCAAATTGCATAAATGGTCCATGTACTAAAAAAAAATATTTGAGGAAAAATCTTTAAACTCAAAATTGCTTAATTTTAGTTCATGTACTAAAAAAATCAAACGCAATCGATCATCAATTCAAATTTCGGTCCAATTAAGTTTGAGATAGAAATAAGCATACATGACACTTCCAAATAGAGAAAATAAAAACCTCTAATTCATTCATTTTCTCCGTCAAATTGACTTGTTTTCTTTATTTTTTTTAAAAAATAAGTAAAAAAACGAAGAAACTGAGTGAATCTGATACCTTTTATCCCGCTATTAGCAAGTATCATACATGTGTATTTTTATTTCAAATTTAATTAGATTAAAATTAAATTTTAATACAAGGATCAAAATTGAGCAATCTTAAATTTAAAAACTTTTTTTCAAATATTTTTGGAGTTTAGGGACCATTTCTGCAATTTGTACTAATTTAAAACTTATAAAAGGTCGGAAACGGAGGGACCGAGAGAGTATTTTGTAGTCGCGCGCCGTGCATAGAGGCGGGAAAATCAAAAAGGAAATTGGCGGGTAAATAAATGAACGAACCCTTACAAACCAGATTCCAAATTCTCCGACTCTCAGAGATATGGGCGAGGAAGGAGAGGACGACTCATTTGCATCGCTTACTATCCCGAACTGCCAAACCACCACCTCCCAGGAGGAATCGTTGCAGCTCTCCCATTGTGCCGGGCCCACAACGGACAAGAACCCCACTGAGGATGATGATTCGGAGGAGCCCCTCGCCACGGAAATTGTATTTCCTTCTTTATCTAACAAAGAAGAAGATGAAAACTTCCAAACCCCTCCCGAACATGATGAACTGCCTCCGACGGATACCTCCGGTTGTGTTGGGGAGACCAGGGAAGTGGATGAGAGGGGATCTGTTGATTTAGGTAATGATTCGGATAATTTTGGGTCGAAGGGGTCTTTAGAAATGAATGGTAAAGTGATTGAGGTTTGTGATCAGGATGAGCCCGGGAAGTTTGGGGGTTTGGAGAATATGCCTAGGGTGTGCATGGAAAAATTGGGGGAGGACGCAGCTTTCAATGATACGATGGCGGATGAGGTGGGTCAGATTGAAATTCAGAACTCGGTGATGGAAAATATTGAATCGGGGCTTACAGAGGTTTGCGTAGGATTGACAGATTGGTTGATTGATAATGCCCAGAAAGTGTCTGATAGAATGACTGTGAGAGACGTGGAGGAGAGTATTTGTGTCTGTGAACATAAGCTTGTATCTGGTGGAAAGCCTGTTAGAGAATTGAAGGAAAGTGATCATATTGGGAAAAGCAGAATTGAAGTTGAGAATGTAGGGATCATGGAAAATGTTGAAGCAATAGTTGAAGAGGTTTGTGTAGGATTGACAGATGGGTTAATGGAAAACACCCTGAATGTATTTGATAAAGTGACTATGAGAGATGTGGGGATGACTGATTGTCTCGGCGAACATATGATTGTCGCAATTGAAAAGCCTGAGAGTGAATTGGAGGAAAGTGACCTTATTGGTAAATATGATATGATGGTGGATAATGGTAATGTTGGTTTGGCTTGTAAGAGGTCAGAGGGTACAAGTACTGATGTGAGGCGAGAACTGCCATTTTCTTTACGCCCCCAAGAGAAGAATGTGGGACCGGAGCATACCTCAGTTAAGAAACGAGCTCTTAATGATCTTTCGGAGGATTTAAAGTTTGTGATTTTTGATGTTGATGGTTACGATGGTGTGGATATTCTTGAGATTGCTAAGAGGCGCGGTTTGACTTTCCCTCGGCCTAGGTGGTGGCTCCCGTTAAATGTTGATCTTTAGCTATAGGTTGGTGATGGTTAAAAAAGAATGTATATTTAGTTTTCGGTAGAAAATTGCGCTGCAACTAATTTTTGGTTTTTCTTATTCGCAGTGTGAAGATGAGTTATGTTTAGAAAGGATGTGTAGAGTTGATTACGGCTGCAAAAGTGGATATTTTCGAGTCTGCAAGGAGTTGTGCCTTGACTTTCCCTCGGGCTACAACGGGTAACTGGAATGTTTTGAGTTTTGTTATGTATTGGTTGGAAATGGTAAAAGTTCTGATGGGTATCTGCAGAAAGTTGAACAAGGACTAGGTTTTGAAACGCTGCTGATTTGTGATTCCTTATGCTTAGGAGTTTTGCTGTATGTGTTTCTGTCATGAAGCTTTTTTGGAATTATGGTCAGATGTTATAGCATCTGTCAATACAATGTAATTTGTGAAAAGTAAGTAATTGGCCACGCAGTTCATATCCCTGGTGTCCAGCTTCAAGTAGACGTTAGATGCAGTAAATCTTGAGCCAAATTATTCACCTCGCTAGATGACTTGCAGTAACTACGTTACTTTTGTCTGTCAACTATAGCGTGTATTTGTGTGAGTAATACACTTCAGGGAAGCTGATGAAGGCAGAACATAGAAGTGTCATTCCACCATACTGGAAGTGGCTTCCTTCCCATCCATTTTCTTTAAGTTAGTTAAAGTATCTCCTAAATAATTTTTGTGCTGTTACTTGGTGCTATGGCAGTGGACAGTGAGTTTCATGGAATTAGTATCGCTGTAGTTTCAAAATGTTGTAAAAAAAGGAGTTCTGAGGATCTGCAGCACTTTATCACTCATATTGAATTGAACTCCCATAGGACGTTTGGAGTTTTCTGCGGTAAGTTTAATCTTAATGGGGTGCCTCTAACATTTTGACGTCCTTTGATGTATCGCTTTGGCCATTCTGAGTTGTTGAATCATGTTTTCTTATGGGTCATGGCTATTGCCATTGCTTTGTGGGAAATATGGAAATATCGGCATGCTACTCGATTCAATGAGGAGAGTCAGTCTGAATGTGCACGGGGCAACAAAAAGGCATGTTGGACCAGTTCATTCAGATTTCTCCTCTCTCTAACCCATTGGATTTGTAGCATGGCATGATGATCGAGGAGTGCAGGACTTTGGTTTTCTACCTGTTACAATATCTGTTGGCAAATGGTTTAAATGGTCATTCCCGGAGTTTGGATTTTGACTCAATTCAAACAGTTCATCTAAGGAAGGTTTAGCGTTCGTGGAGAGGGGGGTGGTTTGAGGTGCAGTGGGCAGTGATTAGAAGTGTCAATGGGGTTTGCAACTCAGTTGGTGTCAATCATGTTCTGATTGAGTCTGATTCTCAACTGCTGGTCGACATTATGCCCGAAAGTGTGTTGTGCCTTGGTGTTGATTTGTTTTTTTTTTTTCTTTTTTTTTTTCCACAAACAACATTTATTGAAATTCAAGAAAGTACATGAGGGGGACTTTCAAGTTTCAAGAGCTCCCTTGAAATAGTCTTACCTCTAATGAGAACTTTTGAAAATGCTCAAAATAAAATTCTTTGACCCAATGACGGTTATAAAAGCTGTTTTTAAAAACAGCTCGAGTGACTCCGATATTATCTTGCAAAAAAAATTTGTTTTTCTTTTTTGAAATCAGTTTCTTACAACACTTTCGTGAATTGATCGTCCGTCTTTTTCAAATTGTTGACATTCCTTTTGAAGCTCCAACCGCTTGTGTTTCACTCTACCTTTTCCTTTTACAACCATGACTTCTTCTGTGTCCCATAGATTGTATCGAGGATTAGGGTCTTAAAGCACATTTTGAGACAAACCGTTGCATTGGGACATATTGTCAGTCACCGTGAGCTCAACAGGTGCCTGACGTTCCGGTGTACTCTCATCCTGATTTATTTGATCAGTGTGCGCCAAATTCTTCACATGAGTATGACTGTCATGATCCAAAATGATAAATTCAAAAAACAAGTACAGTCTTAATCCATAAGTGCGCTATTTTATTCTCAAAAATTACTTTATCAAATGCATAAGAGATCGCACTTATTCTATAATTAAGAATAAAGTAGTTGGCGACTCGGAACTGCTTGTTGGGCGGAAAAAGAGAGGGAAGATGCCTTTGTGGTCTAGTACTCTTCTTGTAGCATGATAATAACATTCTTCTTGGCATAGTACTCCTCTCCTATGCTTTACCTTGGACGGCTAGCAAATGGATCCATCCATTGATCCGATTCTTCTTCGTAGTCCCCTCTCGTCAGGCGGAGAAAAACTAGTCTCCCCCCTCCCTCCCGACAACGTAAAATTCTGTACTGTATAATCGCAGTTACACTACGCATGCTACCTGCTTTTCCACCACGACTAGAAAATGTTCCAAGTTTGAACGAAATCATACAATATTGTACATACATAACGCAACAAACATATGAAATCAAGTACCTGTTTATCTCTACAAAGAAGATCATACTGAGATCAGGACGTTATTGGAGGTACCCAAAAATCAAGTAGCACAGAACGGGAGACGTTTTTACTGCACATGAGATGCTCATACTAGCATGTACCTGACTATCCAAGTGCGAAATAAGAGTGATTAAATTTCTAGTATATCATCAAAACACGAAACCTAACCACTAAGATCGCTTGATTATGCAAGACCCTTCACACCTGAAATGAAGCATCACTAACCATACTATGTGGCATCAATCTAATGCATACGCACACAAGTTAAAGACCAACAATATCAAGCACTATTTGGACTGAAACTGGGGGTGGCTACCCATATCTCTTCGTTGCAAGTGCTAGTGGAGGCCAAGAATCTTCTAGATGAACAAACGAAGCGGAAAGTAAGGGATGGAAACAAGCTTATGCACCACAGGTTACCAGTGGCAAACAATCTGCTAGATGAATTGAGGAAGCAGAAATAAAGGGATGGAAACAAGCTGATGCACTGCGGTTGCCACAAGCACACACACATACAAATATGATGCTCATAAAACTAGCATATTTCTGAACCCTGGTGTCCAATCACTTCTATTGAAGTTGTAGCTGGAGGCAAGGAGCTAGCTAGTGAAGTTTGTAGGATACTCATAACATGACACAAAATCCTTCAAGACTTGACTCGCATGCAATTCAGAGCACAAAAATGTCTGACCAACAGAAGGGCATCTCATTGTTATTTGCTTGTCAACTACTAAAGCTGCATACAAAATCTCTAGAGATTACCACCTCTTTCTGCATCTTTAGAGCTTTATATTACAATCTTTTGGCAACCTATACAAAAAGACCCAGCCATAATCATCCACTGGCAATCCAAGTTTAATATAGGTCAAGATAAAGTCAAACCAATCATCAAGCCTCATCTGCAGCCTTGAATATGTTTGGAATGCTAAATATTATGACCCCAACCATGGTTTGGCCAGTCACCTAAATAACACTACCAATCGGATAGTGTTATGAGATTGTTTTGTCAGGGACGAACTGAGTTTTGGTATACTGAGCTACTACTAGTGCTTGCTTGGGCAGCAAAACTTGATGTTGGTAAAAGCAGTTCTGCTTGAGGGAAAGAGCTATGTGATGGCACGTCCAGCAAGAGATCCTGGTCAGAACTTCCATCTCCATATCTGAAAGAGTCAAGCATGAGGGAGGTATGATCAGGAGGCAACGCAAAAAGGCTTTTTGGACTGAAGCAAGTCGCATCACTCTCCGTAGCCTCCTTGTGTTCATAGTTTCCCTTCATAAACACTCTCTTTGGACTCTTCATTGTATTCTTCGCTCCTGAAAGACAAATATCAGTTTTATCAGCAGAATGTTCTATTTCATCATACAGAAAATTAGGCAGACCTATGATATAAAACTGCAGTAACATTTTCATCATATCAAGTGTCCTGAGAATGAAGATGGAAATCAAGAAGAATATCTTATGAGTTTTTTGCTTCAAAACAAAGTTCTAATCAGGAGTTAAACGTCCGAGCCCATGTAGACATGAATCCTTTTCCGTGTTGTGGATTTGAAAAGGAAGAGTAAATTAAGCGAGAAGAGAAATGTCTCATGATTTAGGCATTTAAGCTACTTTTGATGTGTTTTGGAGAGTAAAGAACACAGAGAGAGAGAGAGACAAAAGTGAAAAGAGATGACCAGAAAAGTCTAATGGAAGTTTCTTTGCCCATGAATTTTAGAAACAAATGCAGTTAAAGATTGAGGAAGAAAGGCTAGTTTGAGTTTATCTATCAACTACTCCATCCGTTCCAAAATAAGCTTTTTGGGATGTTCCAAAACAACAGTCCTCTTTCCAGACTTCCTTTTTTTGGTTACCCAAGTTTGAATTATAGCCACAAAATTATTTTGAACCCATAAACAATTAATTTCCATCCACACATTAACAAAGTCAATTTTTGTCCTAAAACTACATGCAAGTCAATTGTGTCACTTCTTTTGGAACGGACGGGTATTCTAGAGCAGAAGGGTCATTTTGAAGCCCTGTCACAGTTTTCCGGATTGCCAATACTACTCCCAAGTCTAGTTAATTATAACCTACATAGTAGTTGCAGCATTATCCATCACTGATTATTTTTATGTGAAGCCAGATCCCTAGAGAGTGGTGTTGGTCTCTAGAATCTCCCTAGAGGGTCATTTTGAAGCCCTGTCACAGTTTTCCGGATTGCCAATACTACTCCCAAGTCTAGTTAATTATAACCTACATAGTAGTTGCAGCATTATCCATCACTGATTATTTTTATGTGAAGCCAGATCCCTAGAGGGTGGTGTTGGTCTCTAGAATCTCCTTCCACTTGGTCTCTTTGGCACTCCCTAATTCTTTACCTCACAGAACGCATCAAAGCTAGCAGCCTCCTCCGTTTCCTTTCAACTACCCATGATTTCATCCAAAAACTCGATAATTACTTTTCATAACCATTTTTTGTACTACCGAAAATGAGTGTCCTTTTTGGTTCACGACCATGAACGAGAAGGCAAACTTTTTTCGGGAAGGAGGGAGTAACACTTTCGAATGAAAATAAAGCCATTCACACTTAAGCATAACACTTCAAAGCGATGAAAAAACATTCAAATTATAGAAGTTTCATCAAGAGAACTTTCTTTCTTGCTCCTCTTCCCATCTACAGAGAAACAAAGATGGGCCTAATTTCTTCTTCTTCCCTCTCCGCTCACATCGATTAATCGAATGTGAGAATGTGCACTAATCATTTTCAAACCACCCTTTAGAGCGAGCAGAAATAGGTTTGTGAGTGGAGATGAGAAGGAAATGAGCCCCTACTTTATATTCATTGATTTCCAGAAGACACATGATGTAGAAGAGATATCTTGTATTGGGGTTGAGTAAGACAATAATATTTTCCAGACACTTAACGACGTGAACTGAAAATAGTCAAAAGACATTTCTGCATGGAACAGGAGTTAGTAAGGCAAAGCCTTGACATATTGGCACTGAGAAATCTTCTTTCGCCTTGCCTACATATGCAAGAAATGAAAGTCAAACACAACGGTGATCCATACTTCAAAAAACACTTCACAAATTTGGATGCTAAAACATACTCGGTAAACAAAGTTGGGTGCTAAAACATACTCGCTAAACAATTGCCATGTAGCCTAGTCTTGGCACAGAAACTACTGGTCACATATACTGTAGTTGCAGAAACCACCAACAGTTTTCTCTCTTTCTTGAAGTAAAAGGAACTAACAGGCTTCCTCATATTAAAATTCGTCACTTGTCCATATTAATCTTCATTGGAGTAGAATGCTTTACCACAGAGAAAAAACAGCTAACCTGGAAAATTTTGATATTGGCAATCACGTGATCTCTTTATGTTCACTGAATGCCCAGATGCAATAGCACTACGTAATTCTGCAACTACAGACCCTCCAGCGCCTCCACTACTATATTTACACTTTGCATCCTAATATTGGAAACAGACGAGACAATATTAGGAAGAAGATCAGGCTGTTCCCTGAAAAGAATATTTTCACTACTTTGGTGACAACGAATAATATTTTATGTTCCAACCTGGAGCACATTATACTGTTCTACCCACTTGGATTTTGCCAAATTGGATGTTGCAAGCTTTTTCAATGCTTTAAAGCCTTCACTGTTTACCACCGAATGTGAGATATCAAAAACACCATCGGCCAGAAGTTTCTGAAAGGAGGAAAGGTTCTCGTTGAATTCAGGGCTATCAAACATGCTTCTGAGGCTGTATGTAGGACAACAAAGGCCGTATTATACACTGGAAGATGATATCGTTGACCAGTAGATCTATTTGTCATGCCAACTTCAAAAGATAAAACAAAACGAGTATGGTGCAAACCTCTCCGGCATTCTGGCAGTATCAACAGATGGTAAAAACTTCAGCAGCAGCTGCTGTTCATCATTTGTGAGATGACTCACAAACTCTTCGAAGTTAAGAACATCCTGCAACAGAAAAATACAGATGATCACAATTAGGACTCAAGTTTCCCTTGCTAGCCACAATAAAGAAAGCAAAGGTCAGATCATAGTAAGGACCGATTCCAGAACAAAGTAGGTAGTTGCTATCACTGGCACTGATATCAAGAAAATCCAGTTACTATAAGAGAGAATCCCACATGTTCAAAAGAAACCAAGAACAACTCATGGGCAATGGAAACTGACAATCAATAGAGCTCCATGGATTGCATGCCTCTATTGTTACATGGAAAAAAAGAAAGAACTCTAAACAAACCCCTAAAGAATGATACATATTCCCAAAGGTAGAAAACTTAGTACCCATTCCATGAATGATGGGCATGCCAAACTTTTGAATGTTAGAGAATATATGTCTGCATGAAATTTCACTTCTAAGATTATTCATCAAACAACTGAAGAAAAAGGAAACTTACTTTTAGATCTATGTAACATAGTGGTGAGTTACAATTTCCTATAATTTGTTGTTTCTCACCCTGAACCTTATCCCTGCAATGGGAACATAAGAGTAAGGCTGCATGTTTTATTGAGAAATTTCAATTGTTTCTCTTTAAACATGAACTTCTTGCCTTCGGATCGGATCTTGCTCCATTCCCTGTCCAATAGGCTTCTTGGACTTTTCCATCCTCCTACTAGAAAAGTTGACATCCTTGTGATCATTATATACAGGAAGGGTAGTCAACCGTGAATATGCCTCATTTGTCGGATGCAGCTTATTATCCACCGAAAGAGAGCTAGCTTCAGATTCCTCTTCCCGGGCCATAGAGCTAGGATGCCGCATAAGTACACTCCCATGCCCTATCTCCACAGAAACCATTGGTGTGTCGCTTTCAAAAAGCAAATCCTCTTCGGATGACCCCGAAAAGTATGATTGTTGTTCGTGTAAGATTGAATGCAAATCTTTAGCAAGCTTCTCAACTGGAGACTGCTTTGGGCGATTCACACAGGTTCTCTTCCTCGAAGGTACCATTGTATCCCAGACATTGGATTGGGCTGGACCTGAAAGGGCCCACCATAGCAAAAGAACTTACAAGAATGAGGAGTATAAAGCAACTACATGAACTCAGGAGTATGATGACACCAACCAGTCAAATCGCTTGCATCTGCACTGCCAAGCTGCATACAGCTATCAGAGTTTGAAATGGCTGAGCCTGAACTAGATCGATTACTTGTATCTTCTTCCATAACCTTCCGAAAACCCAAGCTGTAGTCGGGAGCAAATCCCCCAGCGATTGCATTGTCGTGATTCTGTTTTCTTTTTAGTAACTTTGCCTCTTTGTTTTTGAGAGATATGCTCTTCACTCTTTGAACCCTATGATCCTCGAATTCATCAGGTTCTGCCCTAGCATGAAGAGGAGTGTAGTTTACCAGCGTTCCTTTTGTCCTCCAACGGGAACCGCAAGCATTGCACAGTATAGGCTTTTCGGGAGGCCCGTTTCTCCAAAGAGGAGTGCCTGCACCATAATTGGTTCTTAATAAATGATAAACAACTTTTTTGGAATTGAAAAGAAAAAAACAGAACTCCATATGTAGATTCATAATGCCTACACGCTTGTTGCCTCTGTTATGACAGTGAAAATGAGCAATGAGCAATGAGCAATATTTAACATATAATTAACAGCGACAACCGATGAATTGGCGCTCTATACTTCATAAGGAGATCAATGAACAGAAGGTACAAGACCATCGGTGTCGGCATTTAACAAGAATAGAAATTTCTAATTTTAACTTGTCATAATTAAGAAATAGGCAAGTTTCTTATGCACGAAAACAATTAGCAATTTCAAACTTCGTGCCCGACAAATGATTGGAGACTTTCTAAGCACGTTTAACCCCTAATGATTTGGTATCGTGTGCTACAGTTAGCAAACGACAACTGCGGTAGAGGGACGAGAGGACCAAAACAAAGATGAGAGGACACAACAATGAGAAGGATATGAGTGAGTATGAACTGACTAATGAAATCACTTCTAAAAGAAACAAGGAAACGTAGTAGTCCTGTAATCCCCAAGTAATCGCGACAATTACTGAGCTGTATTGAGTTGAGTTGAGAATTAACCAACCCCAATTAATGGTTACAGGTTTAAGCTCAAGAATACGTCACACTCCAAGAAACAACCATTTCAAAACATGAAGAAGCAAAGGTCCCACAGTCCCAGCGCTGATCACAATTTTACAGAAAATTAATACAGCAACAAAAGACGCATTCTGTAGACACACTCAAACACTGGTAATTTAGCTACAGCAAGTTGTGTTGCTGCAGAAAATCAGACTTCATTTCAAAACGTGAACACCTACAACTATGAAAAAAGTTCAACTGAGAGAAAACTACAATGAATGTGGAAAATAGTGACTCAATGATCCCCCCACTGAATTGACAAGAGTAAAGAGGGAAAATATGAATGTGATAGAATAGAATAGAAAGTGAAGATGACTGAAATGAACTAAGACTGATGTTTGACATACATTTTTGCAACAATATATATATATATATATATATTGTCCAGAAAAGACCATTAGTAACAAAGATAGCACGAACTGGATTGATGGGGGGGGGGGGGAATGATTAAGGAAAGATGTAATCGGTAGGAAATAAGAATTGCCCAATTGAGCCAACAACACAAAATACAAATCAACATCAAGGA
>JAOWAN010000043.1:2726482-2750987 GCA_028566635.1 Lobelia cardinalis
TCAACAAACCTTCGAATAAAGTTCTACTTTGAAGACCAGATTTAATGGCAGAGAGCATCTCGTGTAAGATTACACGAAACGCATCTCGTGTGAGCTTACACGAGACGCATCTCGTGTGATCTTACACGAGATGTGTCTCGTGTGATCTCACACGAGATGTGTCTCGTGTAATCTCACACGAGATTTATCTCGTTTGAGATTACACGAGACGAGCAAGGTTCCCGTTTGAATCAACTCGTGTAAATATACACGAGGTGGAATGTGGCATCTCGTGTATATTTACACGAGACGGACAAGGACAACGTTGGAATTATTTAGTTCCCTGTATATAACGTTCCCTGTATATAGTAACGGGGGGGTTTTCTGCCACAATTTTGTACATTGGGGGTCATATGTGGCAATTTGATAACTGGGGGCAATGTAAAATTTAGTGGATACTTCGGGGTAGAAAATAAATTTTCCCCCTATTTATGTGTCTCGATTTCATTTTCCCCACACTGAACTGTACGGACAAACCAAAGCAAACCCACTGAGATGTGGAAGCCTCCCACAATCACGCCACCCTCCCCCGCACGATTATGCCACGATTTCAGAGATGCATGCAAGCCCTGATTTCTCCGACCTCGTATGAAACCAACATTTCCTTCATCATCCCCAACAAGCTCATTCCAAAATTTCATCCTCAAACCAACACCTGCGGTACGACCACGCTTTGATTCGTCTTCTGTTGTCACTGTAATTTTTTTCTTTCATTTCTATGTTAAAAAAAAAAAACTTATATCTCTGTATGAAATTTGATTCTATTCAATTATGATTCATAGTTTTAGATTCTATCTGAATCTTCTGCTTTTTGCAGTTGAAATTGATGATTAATTGCTCACGCTAGGAATCTTTATATTCTGTTGTTTTTAACTGCTTTATGAAATTGATTCATCTATGACCCGAATTTTAGGTTCCCTTTTGCTGTTAAAATCTCTATTTAATGTTTATTTGATTGCTTATACTCCGATCTTTCTACTAAATCCACAAATTAAGAAAAATTTACGACCTACTACCCCCGGCCCAAAAAGATATTCCTATTTATAACTTTTTTTTGTCAACTAAATTCAACGTTGACCGAATATTTACAAAAAAATACTTAATATTATGAAATTATAAAATAAGTTATAGATTGTTTATCTAATAATGTTTTGATTATTAAAGTTTTAGTTTATGAGGTGATAAATATATGTTAAATAACTGGTCAAAGTTGAATTTAACTGACAAAAAAGACAACTGGAAGATCTTTTTTTTGGGATGGATGGAGTATTATTTTTCTGAAATATTCAATAGTTGTTGAGACATTAAAACCCACATTGGGTATTAACAAGCTTTGCAAACTATTACTAATAAAGATCCCTGTCTACTCCTCTAATTTTTAGTTGTTTTGAGATGAACCCGTACTTTAACAGTGATATTGTCAATTATAGAGACATTGTTTTTCCCAAAGGAAATTGTCCAATGGGGAACGTGTCCCTCTTGATGTGGGATGGAGAGAGTAGTATGATATTTTGATGAATTTTAAAATTTTCTTTTTAGATGTCTGTATAGAATTGATTCTGTTAATCACCCTTATCAGGTTAATCAGATGGTCCTGTTATTTTTTTTTAAATATAGCTGATGAAGCGGTGACTCTAAGAGTCCTAATATTATTTTCTAATTGTTATATGTTCTTTTATTTTCATTTTTGTCCAAGTTTAGTTCAAATGTTACCCGTATAGTTGCAATTCTAATTAACTTGCTAGTTATTCTACTTTATAATTTGCTATTTAATACTTCTCCAAGTTTACTATTTCTTTTTTGGGGTGATAGTTCCCATTGTCAGGACTAGTCTTTTTGAAACTAAAAAGGAACGTTTACGTCCACAAAATTTCCCCCCTTTTAATGGAGTCAAATGCCTTGAACTATCTGCCAACAGAAAACAACGCTTCTTTATGATGAAAGGAGCAATTGTGTATATATTTTTCAGTTGCATTTCTGTATGAAGTTTATTAATTTATGACCCTAATATTAGGTTCTACTCCATTCATCCAAAAAGAATATTCAAATTTTCATGAAAATTAAGAAAACCAATACACAAGCAATATTAGGGGCACATTAGAATGACCACCCTTAGTGCAAAGGTGAAATTGGTAACTTCATTGGCAAATGGACACTAATTTGGGACAAAAAGTGTCTAGGAAATTGACACTCATTTTGGAGAAGGGGGTATTAAAATTTCCATTATTTACAGCTGAACAACTGATTAATCAGTTATAGTATTCCTTATTTTTTGTTACTTATTTATCCCTTCATCCTAATAAGTGTCCTTTTTTGATCGACATACCAGTAAAGTTAAAGGAAAAAGGGAAAAGTTTGCATGACAGCTCTTAGGTCAGTGCTACTGTTAGAAACTAATCTTTGGATCGAGGGAGTAATTATTTATTTTTAAGTTATATTCTATTATGGCCTAAGATAAGTTCTATTAGATTCTTCTGTTACAAGTTGCTGAAAATTGCTGATAAATTAATAATTTTAGGATTCCCTTCATTTTGATCTTCAAAGATTGTTTATATATCCTTTGATTTTCGTTTTCATTTTTCATAAATTAAGTTCCATTACAAAATTGATTCAGTTTACTCTATGTATATGTTTCATAATACGTTTCCATTATTTGTGATTTTATCAAATAATAATTGTAGGATTCCTTTTAGTTTCTGTTGTTGTTATTTTATATTTGCTCTCCTTTTCTGTTTAGTTGACTATTGAAAGGGCGTATTATTCTTTTGTTTGGCGATTGTTGAGAAAATGATGTTGGTGTCAAGTGAGAATTTGAAGAAACGCCCATCAGCTAATGGTGAGTATTCTACGTCCGTTCCTCAAGTTAAGTGGAAGCCCCGAAAGGTTTCTGCTGTTCGGGATTTTCCAGTCAGGTGTGGACTGGATTCTTTGCCGGTTAATATGACTCATCTAGAAGCTGCAGCACCATTTCTTTATAGTAATGATAAGGTGAGTGGTGTAGCGGTTAGTGTTGCTGAAGTTGAGGTTGAAATTGTTGGGGGTGATAGTGGGGTTGAGACAATGTTGATGGAAAATAATTGCATGGGACTATCAGAGGAGTCAAATGTGCTTGAGGTGGGGAGCAATTTGGTGAAGAAGGATATTGGGGAAGAGGAACCAAATGATGTGGACGTTGAGACAACAAAGAAGCCTAATAGTGTGGTGGCTCAAGTGGACGGTGTGACGTCATTGTCAGCAACACATAAGTCAATAGATAATGGACATATTCAGAAGGGAACTGGTTTAAAAGGCAAGTTTTCTAGAAGACGAGTTTCCGCTGTTCGTGACTTCCCTCCGTTTTGTGGATGGAACGCACTACCGCTGATTGAACAGGATCATTCAAAGATTAATCTAAAGGCAAGTTCATCTGATGGAGACAAGGGTGGTGCAAGTTTGAAAATAACGACTCCAGTGATAATGCATGGGGAAGAGTCTCAAGAAAATAGTGGAGATGCGAGTGTTGACAAGAGTGAAATGAAAGGAGTTTTTGAATCAAAGAACGTGTGCAGGAACAAGAGTACTGAAGTAGTAGGTAAGGATTGTGTTGGAAGTTGGAGATCGATGGAGGATATGTTAGTCGGTGCTTGTGGTGAAGAATCTGAACGAAATGTTCGAGATTTGACTGTCCAGAAGAATGAATCAATTGTGAACATGACTGGATCAAGAAATAAGTTGCAAACCACAAGTAATAAGGAAGTTGTGTTTGTCGAGAACCAAGAAAAAGTGGGGCAGGAAATTGTGGTATACTCACGTGACAAACCTCTTAAGAGAAAGCTTTCAGATGTAGCTGGTAGACTGGAAGGCGAAGAATCAAAAGGATATGTCAGAGATTTTCGGAAGGATGAGATTGAAGTCAGCAGCCAAGTGGGTAATGAGGGACTGCAGATCATAGTTTACGGGGATGGAAAACCCCTTAATAGCAGGCCTCCAAATGATGCCGGTGGTTTTGGATGTAATGTGGAGGACAGGGGTGTTGTGCATGGTCTGATGGCCTCCGCATTTTGTCCATGGAAGGCAGGAAAAGAGGGTCAAAGTAGCCCAAATAATGTTCTGAGCAGGAAAAAAGTGAGCAGAAAACCCTTCTCTACACCAAAAATGTTTATGGAGAAAAAGGCTGCCAATGGAAAAAAATCAGTGAAAGAGAAAAAGGTTGCCAATGGAAAAAAATCAGTGAAAGGGAAGTCAAAGTCTGCTTATCGAGGTGCACTTGATATGGTTGTCAGAAATGAGGAAGATTTTGCTGGAAATGGTGAAGAGCAAAATGAAGATTCTCCTGCTGGCCACGGGCCACAGGAATTCGATGTACACTTGCCTCCTTTTGGCCCCAAGAGTTCTAATGATGCCAGAAATCAAGTTCGGGAGACTTTAAGGCTCTTCCAAGCAGTATGTAGAAAGCTTCTCCAAGGAGAAGAATCAAAGGCTAATCAAGGAGATGAACAAAAGTCAAAACAGCACAAAAGAATTGATCTCGCTGCAGCAAGGATTGTTCAGGAGAAGGGGAAAGAAGTTAATGCAGGAAACAAATTATTGGGAGCAGTTCCTGGAGTAGAGGTGGGAGATGAATTCACGTACAGGGTGGAGCTTGCTCTTGTGGGTGTTCATCGTCTTTACCAGGCAGGTATAGATTACATAAAGTATGGTAATGGAAAAGAGAAGGTTGCTGCTAGCATTGTTGCTTCAGGGGGTTATGATGATGAGCTGGATAGTCCGGATGTGTTAATATACTCTGGCTCTGGGGGTGTTGCAGGCAAAGGTAAGAAATCTGAAGACCAGAAGCTGGAAAGAGGAAACTTGGCTCTAAAAAATAGTATATCGTTGAAAAATCCTGTGCGGGTAATCCGTGGATCTAAAGAGTCAAAGGTTGCCGAATCATCGGATGCAAGAGCTAAACTTGTGGCCACATATGTCTACGATGGGTTGTACACAGTGGAAAGGTACTGGCAGGATCCAGGACCACAAGGCACTCTGGTATTTAAGTTTGAGTTGAAGAGAATTCCAGGGCAAACAGAACTTGCCTGGAAAGAAGTTAAAAAGTCGAAAAAGTTCAAGACGAGGGAGGGTCTTTGTGTTGAGGATATATCTGGAGGTAAAGAAGTATTTCCAATATGTGCTGTGAACACAGTTGACAATGAGAAACCCCCACCATTCAACTACATCACTAAGATGATGTATCCGGCAGGGTACAACCCTATTCCTCCGAAAGGTTGTGCTTGTGCTAGACAATGCTACGATAAGAGTTGCGCATGTGCATTCAAAAATGAAGGAGAGATTCCGTACAACCGTAATGGTGCTATTGTCGAAATAAAGACGCTAGTCTATGAATGTGGTCCCTCTTGCAACTGCCCTCCTTCTTGCTACAATAGAGTTACTCAACATGGTATCAAAATTCAGCTTGAGATCTTCAAAACGGAGACAAGGGGCTGGGGTGTCAGATCCTTGAATTCAATTCCTTCTGGAAGTTTTATATGTGAGTACATAGGAGAGCTTCTTGAAGACACGGAGGCTGAAAAGCGAACTGGTAATGATGAGTATCTGTTTGATATTGGGCAAAATTACAGTGACTGTTCTGTCAATCCTGATGCGAAATCAATTTCTAGCGAGGCTGTGGAGGAGGGTGGCTATACAATCGATGCTGCGGAGTATGGTAATGTGGGGAGATTTGTTAATCATAGCTGTTCCCCCAACCTTTATGCTCAAAATGTCCTTTATGATCAGGAGGACAAGAGAATGCCCCACATAATGCTTTTTGCGGCAGAGAATATCCCTCCTCTACAGGAGTTGACCTATCATTACAACTATGCAGTGAATACAGTTCGTGATTCCAATGGAAATATCAAGATCAAGAGCTGCTTTTGTGGTTCTAGTGAATGTACCGGCAGGTTGTATTAAGGAATCTGAATTGAAAAGGCTGGATCTCAAAGAAGTTGGCGTTCCTTGTTTCGAGTGTGAGTTATTAATGCTTTGTGCTTTATGGCTTTATTTTCTTCAGTATTTTCACATATTTGTTCCCCATTTACGTTTCTTCTGATGGTATTTTTGTTGGTGGTTATGGTGGCATAAAACAGTCCCATGATGTCCTCATAAGCATATGAGCCATGAAAGTAGTTTAAGTGCTGCTACATTTTTATTGAATAGATATGCGGTACTGTTGTTTAATATCGATCAATAATTATAATATCCTATTACATTTTTGTATCCTTATGTTCATCTAAGCATTACCGTTGCAAACTCCTCATGAATATCACCTCCTCATTTCCTTTCCGTAGCTCGCCTGTTAAGAGATGTATAGATAGTTGCTTCATTGCCATGTGGTTGGGAGATTGTTTGTCTCGTTGTATTTAGATATATGGTTAATCTGTAGTTGTAAATTAGTAACACAATGTTATAAGTAATAAATATTACAACTCTCTCTCTCTGGTTTCTTTCTAGTTCTCCCTTTTGTCCGCATCTGCATTCTTGTTCATAGACAGTGAATGATACTAGAGCACCTAATTTACTGATCACACAGCAAAAAGAAGCAAAATTCGACACCCAACGTCAGCATAATAGTTGTTAAAGGCGAAAGGCGTAGCGAGATGCATAGACCTCCTGGAGCCTTAGACGCGAGGCCCAAGATGAAGCACGGGCTTCATGCAAGTGAGGCAACATAGTTAAATAGAAAATTAAACTTTAGTCATAAGTATACATTTGTTAGGCTTGGAAGCCACAATTCGTTCCTAAATTATTAGAACAAGAAGAATTATGAAGCCATAGCAACATTAACTATGTAACTGAATACCAAAAAGTAATATAGTAGAATAAGCAAGAAAGAACCTAGCTTAAGTCAACATGTTCACCAATGTTTTGAGAACTAAAATTCAGAGTAGAATGTATGCCCAAGAGAAAGTTCTCCCAGGGTAGTCGATAAGCTTTAGAGAGCTTTCGGCTTCCGCCAGGAATAAAACTCAACTTTGAGTAATTAAGCATGTTCAAGTATTTAATTAAGTCTTGGCTTTTTCGCTTCCCCTTGAGAGTTGAGAAGTAATCCAGTGCTTCTCGCAACTTAGTATGCTGAAAATAGGCCTGCTTTCAAGAGGCGCGCCTCGGAGCCTCACGCCTCAATAGAGGTGAGGCCCCAACCTACCCATCAAATGTGCCTCATCTGCGTAGGCGCGTTTAACAACTATGATTGATGGCAGGGTCTGCATACTAAAAGGGCAGGAGATTTCTTGATTTATGATGAAGAAAAAGTCGGTGCACGCATTATATCTAGTATCCTCACACAAGATACCTCTACCAGGTCCCCCCCCTGAAAATCACACATATCAGAACCAACAACAAATAATTATTAAGTAGCTAAATAGTCTTATGTTCATCTTTTGATAACGTGAGTTGCTTCTGATCAAGGTCGGTTTCGTCAGTTAGATATGAAGGATAAATTAACACACAACACTTGTAAGGCAAAAGAGAAAAAAAAAATATATATATATATATATATAGAGAGAGAGAGAGAGAGCAAATGCGGCTAATTATTATATTGTTCTCTTGTGTTAAACTGAACAACTTTCATATGTTTTCATAGCTTGAAATCAATGATAAATCCTGTAGAATTTGAACTGTTATTAGTACACTAACCCTACTCACAGGTGAACTTACTAATATTTTATAATTAGGATCGTACTCTTTGCCTTCTCTCTAGAAAACTCATAGCCGACCCTTCTCCATTGACGTTAGACCATTGCTAGGAGTGTTCTCTCTGTGTAAAATAGTTCGTTCACTTCGTCTCTCTCTCCTCTCTCTACTTTAGGTGTCCTTTTGTCCGTTGGATTAGCCTTTTGAGTGTTTAGATCTAGGGTATTCTGGATGAGATTTCGTCGAAATTGTTCGTCTACTGGAATTCCATTTCAACTTTTGCTCCTTGCAAGCCCTGATGTAGTCGGACTTCCAGTTGGGTGGTCATGGCGTGGTGTCTGTGGTGGGTTCTTAAGCGAGGGGGAAGCTAGGTGCGGGTGATGATAGTGGCAGGTGGTTTCGCAGAGGCAGCTGTTCAAGAGTGCGTTATGAGAATGGTGCTATTCAAAGTTGGACCTTCTCATCACGCCATTCAGCCTGATTGGGTTGGACTGGTGTGGAATTAGGGTTTGGTGGTTTGCTGGGAGGCTCGGCATGGTGGTGGTGGCGTGGTATGTTGGCTCATTGGAGTTGGGTTAGTCTGGGTAAGTGTTGGGGGTGGTGCCAATACCTGTGATTTTAATCCTCTTGTTGGCCTATGCAGGGGCGGACCTAGGACTTGTTAGTTTGGGGGTTCGGGGTCAACGCCCCCGATTTTTTCTTTTTGGTATTAGTAGGCTTATTTCTTTCTAATTTATACACATATAAAGTGATTTGGAATGAAAAAAGTGAATATTTTTGGGATAACGAACAAACTCATTTGGTCCCTAAAATGAAGTGGAGGAGGTGTAGTGTTGGTGGGGGAGGTCACTAGCGGGTAGTGAGGGTGGGTAACTGTGGTAGATGATAGGTGGTTGGTTGTTCAGGATGGTTTTGTCTTTGGTTTGGCCGTCTTCGGCGTTGCACGCCAATAGCAAGATCGTGGCTACCAGTAGCAGTAGCTTTCTTCACTCCTGGGTTTTGGTGGGGACGTGTGGCGGTAGCTATCTTGTGGAATGGCCAGCTCCAATCGTCAATCATAGTGTGGGTCCGGGTTTATGGACTCGGGGTGTGATTTTGGGCTTTTGGGTCTTTATTTGTTATTTGGTTTATATTGTTTAGGTTTGTAAGTATCATGCGGTTGCTTTATTTCTTAGTGGCTTTGAGGTCGGGTGAGGAGTATTAAGATATGATGTAATAATGGGTTTTTAGATCAATAGATCTCCGACAGCCACCCAAAGGTAGTCCTTCGATATCGTGATTTTATTTTATCGTCTCTTTGTTTTTAGGATGTATTATATCACCTGATGCACTAATATGTTTCTCGTCTAGTATTAAGATATGAAAATATAAATGTTGATTGTCATTTTTTGCTAAAGAAAATTCAAGGGAACTAAAACTAATCTCTACTTTAAATTTGCTTACAGGAGAGCAATTAGTAGATTTGCTTACCAAAATTCTTTGGCCGAGTGAGGGAGTGGATGGATTATACTTGTAAGGTCATGATATATACCTATCCCACCTCTTGAGAAGTGTTAGATGTATGATTAAGTAGTAGGTGTAAATTGCTAATGTAATGTTTTATTTTAGTAAAAAACTATTACCCCCTTTGTCCCAAAACGAGGGTCTTATATTGACTTTTTTGGTCGGCTTAATTAAACTTAAATAATATTTTTATGAGAATCTGCTTGCTATTGCAAAAATATAAAAAATGTTATTGTTAGAAGTAATGGGAATAATGAGTTAGTATTGTATAGCATTTATCTCAAGGGGGCTTAGTGTAATATGTGTATATGGATAGAAGTAGAGATGTAAGTGTAATATTTTCATTCTAAGAAATATACATAAAAGTTACTCCCTCTCTCTATCTCAGATCTACTTTCTCTCTCTAATCTATTTCTTGGGCTAAATCTGACTTGGTATCAAAGCCAAGGTTAGAGAGCCACCCATGAAAATCTGAGAACACTATCATAATCAACACGAAAAATCGAGCGAGACGTGAAAGTTTCGGGCCCATCGGAGCTCCAGCGACCAAATTTTGTGGGTAGGCTTGTTTTTCCATGCTGATTACATATTTGGTGGAGTTGTAGTGTTTGGTGAGTTTTTGATGGTGTTTTAGCTCTGAGACAGATCTGCGTACTAGAGGTATATGTCTTTTTCGTTTCGTTTTTCACTTCTACCCTTGATTTTCTCATTGGGTTGTGCTGTGAATGAAGTTTGTGTAAGGATTACTTGGTGTGATCATTGATTTGGTTGGTTTATCGTTGATTCGTTTCGTTTTGGTTGTTATTGGGTTTGAATATTTGAGAGTGCTTCTAAATTGAGATACCATGGCCGAAGAAGTTAAGACCAATTCCAATGAAGTTAGTAGGGGAGCAAAGCTGAACTTAGCCCTCGTAATTAGATCGGCTAAATTGGATGGTACAAACTATCTAGAATGGTCGGAAGTGTGTTTACTCACCATTCAAGCCAACAGAATGCTGCGATTTATTAATGGCAACTCTAAACTACCCGAGGAAAGTGACCCTAAATTTGATGATTGGGTATCGGATAATGCCATGGTCAAGACATGGCTCTATAACTCAATGAAACGTAATATCCGGTGGAGTTAGTTGTTTCTCAGGACCGCTCATGAGATTTGGAGTTCGGTGGAAGAGCCATACTCACATTTTGGAAATTGTTCCAAGATATATGAGATGAGGTTGAAGCTTAAGCAGATAGTTAAGGATGGCAGGTCGTCGACTAAGTATTACTCTGAGCTTACCGGCTTATGGACCGAATTAAATCATTATCATGTCTTTCGAGCGGAGAACTCAAAAGAGGATAGTTGATGAAAATAGGGTGATTGATTTTCTTGGTGGCCTTGATTGTTATTATTATCCAATCAAGGCTGAATTGACCGGTAGAGTTCCACTTCCTGATGTTAGAGCTGCACATTCTCGTATTTTGGGGGAAGAAACACGACGACATGCTATGGGTTCTCATTCGGAACCTCGCTCCGCCCTTATTGCTACTCCCTTACCAGTTGCGGTCACACCCTTCTTTGTCGATAGAAGCCCACTTCTGTGTGACCATTGTCAGCGATCAGGGTTCAGCCGTGATAGGTGCTTCCTTCTTTATCCCCACCTTCGTGGGCGTGAATAGGGGGGGAACCGTCGGTACAGTGCTCACCTCACAGCTTCAGCGGAACCTCTTACATCTGGTACGGATCCTATGTCAGTAGGAGCAGCATCACTGACCCCGTCTCAAATGGCAGCTATTCGCGATTTGATATCCGCTCCTTCCACTGCTTCCACCTCTTCTCACTTTGCCCACCACGTATGGCTTCCACATTAACATCTATACAGTTTTCTAGTTCCTGGATCATTGATTCCGGTGCTTCTGATCATACGACATTCTTTTAGCTTGTTTAGCTCATATACATCTGATCAGGCTACAGTTCGGGTTGTCGATAGATCCCTCTCACCTATTTTTGGGAAAGGCTCTATTTGTTGTTCTCCGAAATTATCCTTGAACTTTGTATTACATGTTCCGTCCTTTACCTCAAACCTTATATCTCTTAAGCGTCTTACCGAGTCTCTAAATTGTTCTGTGACATTTTTTCCATCTCATTGTGTTTTTCAAGACATAGCGATTGGATGCACGATAGGTGGGGGTAAAGTTTGCAATGGATTGTATGTCTTGGAGAGTGATTCTACATCTCTACATATGGCTCATTAAGTATCTACTAGCTTTACTTTAGAGTCTTTACATTCATGGCATAAATATTTTGGGCACCCCTCTTTTGGTGTTTTGGAACATCTCTTTCCTACTTTAACTAAATAATGTAGGAGGTCTGATTTTAGGGAAACACAATTAGGCAAACACAAGCGTTCCAGTTATCCTATTAGTAATCAGAGGAGTATGACTCAATTTTCTGTTATTCATTTTGATATTTGGGGCTCATCTCGAGTTACTGGTCGTTCTAGCTAGAGATGGTTTGTCACTTTTATGGATTTTGATATATGTCTCACTTGAATTTGTTTACTTCGTAATCAAATTAAAGTTTTACGTACTGATAATGGTACGAAGTATAGCAAGGGGGGTTTTGAGTCTTACTTGTCTTCCAATGCATTGTTCACCAAACAACTTGTGTCAAGGCTTCCGAACAAAATGGGGTAGCAGAGCGGAAGAATGGTTTATCTGTTAGAGGTTGCTAGGTTCCTCATGTTTACCATGCATGTTCCTAGTTTTCTATGGGGCGATGCAGTTTTAACCGCCTAATATTTAACAAATCGTCTTCCCTCTACTGTTCTCAAGTTTGAGACTCCACTGTCTTTTCTCTCTAACACTTCAATGCACCCTCAATCACTTCGGGTGTTTAGATGTGTTTGTTTTGTTCACAACTCTACTCCTTCGCGCGAAAGATTAGAAACCCACGCCCTTAAGTGTGTCTTTATTGGATATTCTCCAACTCAGAAAGGGTACAAATGTTGGGAAGAGGTAGCACTTGATCCGAAGTGGAAGAGTGCTAAGATTGAAGAGATGAAAGCTTTGAAAAAGAGTGGTACATGGGATCACTCTTCCTCTGGGCAAGAAAAGCAGTGGATGCAAGTGGGTATTCACGATAAAGTATAAGTCAGATGGGTCAGTGAAACGGTATAAGGCAAGACTTGTTGCCAAGGGATACTCGCAGACTAATGGGCAAGACTTTTTCTCCCATTGCCACAATGAACTCGATTCGGATTCTAATCTCATGTGTTGCAAATCTAGGATGGAACCTTCACTAACTGGATGTGAAGAATGCCTTCTTGCATGGCAACTTAGAAGAGGAGGTCTATATGGATGTTTCTCCGGGGTTCTCGTCTCACATCACACCAGGCGAAGTGTGTAAGCTCAAGAAGACTTTGTATGTGCTGAAACAATCTCCTAGTAATTCTGATCATATCATGTTTGTCAAGAGACAAGGGGGCAAGATCACAGTTTTGATTGTGTATGTCGATGATATCATTTTGACAGGTGATGATGAGGATGAGATTAGCTCAATCAACTAGAGGTTGGCGACTGAGTTTGAAGTCAAGGACTTAGGTCCGTTACGGTACTTTCTTGGGATTGAGGTAGTCAGATCATCTCGTGGGATCTTTCTCTCTCAACGAAAGTATGTTCTTGATCTCCTATCTTATACAAGGGTGTTTGGATGCAAACCAGCGGACTCAACTTTTAAAGCTAATCATAAGCTTCTTGGAGGTGTAGGCACTGAGGTTGATAAGGAGTGGTACCAACGGTTAGTTGGGAAACTTATATACCTAGTACATACGAGACCTGACATTGCGTGTGCTGTTGGTGTGGTCAGTCAATACATGCATGATTCCCGTGAGCCTCACATGGATGCAGTTTATCGCATCTTAAGATACTTGAAGGCTACACCGAGAAAATGTGTGTTATATGAATCTCACAGTCATCTAGATGTCCAAGGGTATTCTGATACTTTCTGATTCTGATTGGGCTGGTTCCTTGGATGATAGACGTCGACGAACCATTGCTGGCTAATGCACCTTCGTTGGAGGAAACTTGGTAACTTGGTGCAACAAGAAACAAGTTGTTGTTGCAAGGTCCAGTGCTGAGGCAGAGTGTAGAGCTATGCCTTTGGGTGTGAATGAGCTCATTTGGACTCGTTCCGTCCTTGCATCCTTGCAGAACTAGGATTTCTACCGATCGGACTTATGAAGTTGCTTTGTTACCACAAAGCAGCTATATGCATTGTCCATGATCCGGTTCAACATGATCGGACGAAGCATTTCGAGATTGATCGACACTTTATCAAGGAGAAGATTTTTAGTGGTCTCCTTTGTACTTTTTATGTTAAGACCGACGATCAATTAGCCGATGTCTTAACTAATAATCTTAGTAGTAAAGTCTTTATTCCCATTAGAAGAAAGTTAGGCATGATAGATATCTTTGCTCCAACCGGAGGAGGAATGTTAGAAATAATAGGAATAATGGGTTAGTATTGTTTAGTATTTATCTCAAGGGGGCTTAGTGTAACATATAGGTAAAAGTAGAGATCTAAGTGTTATGTTTTCCTTCTAAGGAATATATAGAAAAGTTACTTCCTCTCTCTATCTCAGATCTACTTTCTCTCTCTAACCTATTTCTTAGGCTAAATCTGACTAGAGGACATTAGTATAGTAACTTCCTTGCTCCCTTCCCCTTCAGATCTTATTCAGGGAAAATATTCCTCTTCAAGATGCAGCTCAAAATACAAACACTTGATGCTTAAGTTGAAATCTGTTTTTTTCCTGAAAGGAGGGGAGAAGATCAAGAGAGTATGTCACAGGAAATCTTTGATGTTTCCGTTGGTATTTCGTAAATCTGAGATCTGAGAAACAACTGATGTTTAAATTGAAGCTTTTGCTTTGAGCAGAATCCTTAAATGCCTAGGGATAATGATAGTGGTGTGTGTGTGTGTGTGTGTGTGTGAGAGAGAGAGAGAGAGAGAGAGAGAGAGAGAGAGAGAGAGAGAGAGACCCTTTTGTTGGGGAAGATAGTTTATTTGTTGAAAATCAGAGAGAGCAGTCACATTTATAGATGAGTTGTGATGAATTTCAACCATTAGTGTAGGTAATTTAAGATAGCCGTTCCAACTCGCTAATTATTTTTAGCTATTTAGGGAGTCCTGATTCTCCTGAAGTAAGTGGCTTGGAGCATAATTACGACACACTAGTTGGGAGTGAAAGTTGATGGATTATTTTCGGATATGCTAGTATGAATCAACTGCAACAGACCTCTAATGGTGATGATATGATACAGTATATGAACTATCACTCTATCTTGTCAAAATAAGTTATGCAATTTTATGCTATCCTAGAGGTGGGCATCCTAATAAAAGCGTCTTGTGTGTGTATTAATTAGCATCGTATGTTGTGTGTATCTATCACCTACATATTGCATCACTTGGGATGTTTTGGATCTTAGCTTTGTGCCTTATGCCAATGAGTAGACCGTTTTTGGGTACTTAAGCCACATTGTACACACTTGTGTTTATATATCTTTCTTGCTTACTTTTGGTGTACTTGTTTCATCCTTCTGTTGATGTGGTTTGATTTTCATATCAGAGAGAAAGAGAGTGATAATTAGATCTTGGTATGGTACACATTTTCCTCGATTTCTAGATTGTCCAACCATTGTACATATACTGAGCTGATGATTCATATAGTATGTGCAGAGTTGCAATAGAGCATTGTTCTGAAAGTAGGTGGCAGAATTTTGTTACTAAGTCCTGGTGACCTTGCCCAACACCTTCGAACTGCAGACCAGCCTGCCTGTCTTTCTAGCAAACGAATGATATCAAATGGGCATGAATTTAACTCTATGTAGCTTTTTCAATTTTCCCATTTTATCATTTTTTTAATCAACAGTGGTGTATTGTGTCACTCTGCACCATCGTTTACGTAGGAAGTTACACGCAGGTGGTGAAGAGTCGATATCGAGGTGCCAAACCTTCCCGTCGACGTGAGCTCTTGGGGAAGATCAGCCCGTTACCTTAGAGCAACTTTTATCCGTTAACCAAAGGCCCTTCCACTCGGCATTGTCGGATCACTAAGGCCCTCTTACATCATGTAGGTAAAAGCCTGCATGGTGTAGTTCTGTAATACTCGATAGTTAGAAGAGATGAACAAATCGTTGGTCAGAGTTCTATATGTTTCTTGAAGCTATTGTGCTTCTGAGAATTTGTATAGCTGTAAAGCTTTTAAATTTTATATTTCTACTTGCAGTTGTTTACCAGTGCCTTCCTACTCACTCGTGTTCACAAAAAGAAAAAAGAAATGTCGAAGAAAGAGGAAAAGCTAAAAAAACAACATTTCACTTATTCAAGAACATGTCATTTAAGCTGCCTCTTTTTCCCTGCTGCTCAATTTTAGTGCCTCGGAAAGAACTTTAAAAATTTCATTGTTAATTTTTTATTTATTGACATGAATGGTTGTCTTTCCAGATCCACTTTTTAAGTCAAAAGCATTGCTTGGGATATATCTTCATTGTTCCCTGGAATTGGCTTTGGACCTTTCCTGGGCAGCTTAGTTAGGGTTGTGATCAGTCCAGATGTGATTGTGTTAGCTGTGTTGTATCTATAGTCAGAGGATTGATTCTTATGTTAGGTTTTCTTGTAGACGAGCTTTTTACGAGCAATATAAAAGAGGTGGAAGTGGAATGCCCCCCCTGGCTGGCGGCAGAAGTCACGTCTGGAGCTGGCAAATCTACAACTTTAGTTGACTTGGAATTTAGTAGACAATGAAGGAGATATGCATAATCGGAACTTTTTGGATCACGCATGCTCGGACTTTTATCTATGAAAACAGAAAGTACCAGGGCTGAGAAAAGGGTTGACATCCCTTGTGGTTGCTTGGTTGCCGAACTTGCCTCAAGACATTCATTATCTGGTGTACATGATTTTATTGCCTGGAAGGCCAACACAGAACTCAAGATCGTACTTAATGGTCTTCCATTCCTGGCTGTTGTTTGGAGTTATCATGCATTAATGGTCTACTGTTGACCGGAATTTGTGTGTAAAGGTCTTCAGTGCACACAAGAAGGAATGTTTGTTTGCAATTCTTTTGTTGTTTGGCAGTGGGTAAAAGTGGCTTTGTTCTGAGGCAGAATTTGTTATGTATACATTTTCTTTTGTGATGCTGTCTTGCTTTGGTTCTTCACCATGGTGCTTCGGATGATTATGAAAGATGCTTACATTACAACCCTCAAATCTGAAGGTTATAAGGATTCTCGTACGGAAAGATGGATGAATTGGCAGAAGGTGGAGCACAGAAAGCGGAACTACTTGTGCACAACCAGGAAACAAGAGGTAGTGTGAGATTTTGGTCAGTTTTACACCGTCACATTTCAGTGTTTCCTTTTTCTTTTCTTTTTGGGTAAGGAAATATTAATAGACCATCAGTCTTCTTCTTTTTAACTATTTTAAATAGTATTTTAAAGTATTTAATTAAGTTATTATTTTTTTTAAAACTATTTTTACAGTTCGTGCTCTCAATTTTTTTTATAAATGATATATTATTTAAAAGTATTTCATTAGCTGTTTTCAGGCTCCATGCCTTTGGGCAGGGGCATATTCTTGTGAAATAATAAATGAAGCATATGATGATACGACCAGTGCCCTTGAAAAAAAGCTTCTTTGGAGCACCACCCTTCAACAAACCTTCATTCATAGGCTAAATTGATTTGTGGCTGTTTGAATTGTGAAAGAAATCAGTTCAATTCGTAGGCCAATGTTCATACCCTCATTCATAGGCTAAATTGATTTGTGGAAGTTTGAATTGTGAGAAACCAATTCCATTCTTAAGGCCAATGTTATGCCCAAAGTGATACTCTCTTGGGGGAAGAAATAAAGCAAAGTTGCCAAACCATTTTTTTAAAGATTGGTGATAAGGGCTTGCTGGATATTGTTTTGAGGTTCATGTTTATCATTACCCTTTCATTTCCATAGAGCACATAATAGCAAATATCTTGGCCTTTAGTGGACCTAATTGGTCTGTCATAGGCCTTTAAATGAGTCGAATCGAGTCGAATTTACACGGGCTCGAGCCGAGCTTATGACATTTTTTCACGAGTCGAGTTTTTACGGAATAGAGCCGGATCTGAAATGAATGGGTTTGGTTCGGCTCGTGACGAACTTGCAAGATACTCGCGAGCCTTCGTGAGACTTCGCGAATCATGAATTTTACAGATCTTGGCGGGCCTTAACGAGTCTCTGCGAGTCTTGCCAAGAGAGGATACGAGACAGAGTCTAAATTTGCATAGTAAAACTCTAGATCTCTCCTTGAGTAAGTCTATTTCTTCCTTCTCCAGTTCTCCTTTCTTTCTTCTTTTTATCTTTCCTAGTTTATAGCCTTTTAAGTTATTCGTCAGGTTATTTTGGCTATTTTGAGTCTTTTTAATGATTTGTTAATGTACAATTTTATTTTGTGTGTGAGACATTGAGTCAATGTTAATTGAGCATTTTAAGTTATTATGTGTTCACTTGGGCTTATACTCTCATCTTTTTTAAGTTATATTATTTCATGTTGTTGGATTTGATTATCTTGGATTGAAGTTTACATCTGTTAATGGCAAGTAGAGTCGAGTCGAATCTTAACAAGTGAAGCCCTTAACGAGACAATTCACTTAAGTTATTATGTGTTGACTTCATGGCTTGGGCTTATACGCTCATCCTTCGTAAGTTATCTAGTTTTATGTTGTTGGATCCGAATATGTTGGATTGAAATTTACACATGTTAATGGCGAGTCGAGTCGGATCTTAACGAGTCGGTTCACGAGCCTTGCAAAATGAGTCGAGTGGGACTCGCAAAATATGACGAGCCTGAAAATTGTGTTTGGCTCGACCCGTGAAAGCAATGCGAGTCGAGTCGAGAAAGGTGCAAATGAATCGAGCTGGGTCGAATCCATGAGTTGGCTCGACTCGTTTACGGATCTTGTCAGTCACCTTATGAACTGGTGGCTTGAGTCATTTGAGTCAAGAATGTATAATACCTAGGAATCAGCTTGTAAGCACCTGTAGTCAAAAACAGAAAAGAAAATCCCTACCAGTGGCTTACAAAACTGGTTGTCTTTTAAGGAGATTCATATCAATATACATTTGGGATAATCTTTTAAGTTCTGAGAAAATGTTCTCATGTGTGAAGTGTATGGAAATATTATTAACCTTTAATTATCAGTGCTCGAGTTATTCGCAGGTTAATAATATAGTCTGGTCCTAACCAGAGCTGTTCATCACCAAGTGCTCTTAGATAACATTTTAGATACATGAACTTTTGCTACTAGAAAAAAGTAACTGAACTGCATATTGCAATCACTTATTAATGAAACATAAAAGCATTAACTAGAGCTTGAGCACTCCTTCCTTAACAACTGTAGGAGCCTACATCACAATAATGAGATAGCTGTTGGATTCTTATCTAACTAAACTTAATTAAGCTGTATAGCAGTGTCATAAGTAGCCCCAGCTTTCCATTCACTAGGAATGACATTCCTCAGTTGCACCCACTTCATCCCTGCACTCCCGCTCACTTGGAACCTCAAGGTTTGGTCTCCTGTTGGTGGGTTTGGCATGTCCCACACTGCACCATACGCATTTCGCATGGCCCGCCATTCCTGACAATCCTCCTACATCAAGAAGGAAAAGTTAAGAAACATCTGATGGAGGAATCCTAATTCAATGACTGAGGAGAAGTATGCATTAGCACTGTCAACTAGTTTTGTAGGAAATTTACTTTTGAAACTTTACCTGCCATAGTTCGACTGCAGTGATTTCATTTACGCCAGCTTGGTACAATGGGACTAGGGCTAAGTACTGGGGAAACCTACTATGATCGTGTACTTTAAACACGAGGTTGTAGCCCGGGTACTGGCAAGGAATTCTTCGATACTCTATGTCAACCACACCGGCTGCAAATAGCACTGGAGCCATGTTTGGAAGTGCTAGATAAGAATAGGCTCGGAGGCTAAGGACAAAGTCTGTATGGTCCCCTTCACCATAGTCGGTCACCACTAACTTCACCCCATCTTCAGTGCAATGTTGTGGAACTTTGCACCTAACCTGAAATTTATTTATAGAAATAGTGAAGATTAGTTATTAATGCAGATCCTAATAAACCAAAAAAAAAAAAGGCACATCTTTGTTTATTAGTGTGAATGTCATTCTTAAACTTGCACTAACAAGGATTTGTTTATGAACGAATCCCTTTATGGTTCTAAAAGAGCAATTTCAAGGAAGGAACTGTTTTCGTGGCTGTCCTTGTCACTCTGAAATTGCATTCCATTTTGATTAAGAAGCCAAAAGAAAGGTTGTCTTCGTTTTCGCTGTAAAACTAGTTACAGAAATCTCTGCCTTATGCTTTAATAATATTGAGTATGAAATTGAGCGAATTCTTGTAAATATAACATCCCTATGTTTTAGCTTAAGAGAAATTCTCTCCCAAGCATTATCTGGGTTCCTTGAGTTTTGAAACACATAAGATGGCTCAGACCTTACCTGGTAGCATGCTCCACAACCTGTTCCATTCTTGTAAAGCCTAGAGACTCCACTCACTACTCCACCACTGATGGTTCTTCCATAGTCACCAAACCCACAAGCTCCAGCTGATACAGTGTAACAATACCCAAATTAGTAAACTACTCTGCCTTTGAACAAATAGAATTTTATGTACTATGCAAGAATTTTATGTACTGTGCAACTTGGAGTGGTACGGTTGCAAGTCTCACATTGCATTGTTATGCATGCTGCTTTTGCATTTGGTGCATAATTTTGTCTGAGTAAGATTATTGAGTAAAATTTTGTGCCGTGTAATGTAATATGCTCGTTGTGCCAGTATATAGAGCCTGCAACTTAGTCGGATCGTGGTATAAGAACAAGGGTGCATAGTTTTTGGTGAGTAAAATGTTGTGCCATGCAACTTAATAATCTTGTGGGTTACAGTGCTAGCACCAGTGCTAGCAAGTTGCATCTCACTCGTTGCATGTAACTTTAATAAAAGGGTCATGTGGGTACACGAAGATGTTACATCGCGCATGTTGCACCATATATAAAAGCATGCACATAAGATGTTTCGTTGATTTCATGCTACATATAGACATGAATGCACTAAAACGCGATGTGTTCATCACAACAACACTGCGGTACACAAGTATGATGAAAGTGAAAAGGCGAGATCAAGAGAATATTTACTTGGAGTGCCTAAGCAATCAGGGCTTCCATAATAAGTTGCTCTAGAGGAGACATAAGTGTCTTGGCTTAGGCAGAGTGAAGGCAAAAACAACATAATAAGCATGAGAGATCCATAATTATCAAGTGCTAAAGCACCCATGTCTTAGTAACTGGCAAACTAGGTAAAGAAGGCAATGACGGATATTGAGGAAGGTAATTAAGATAGAGCTGGAATTGTACAGATGGTAGGTTCAAATGTCGAAATTGGCATATTTATAGTTGCGGTGGTGAGGGTAAGGATTAGGCGTACAGCCATCTTTGATTTCTTCCACTAACTGGTCAGTTCTCTCTAGTTGCCAAGTGGGGTGGGCTTAGATTGAGATTAAGCACATCTTAGTCGAGCCATTATATTAATGTTCATTTCACAATCTTTTCTTCTTTCTTTCCTCCTTATTTTCCCCATAATATATTAAAGAAATACGAGAAACGCCTAGTGTAATAGGAAAAAAGAATATATATATATATATATATATATATGGATTTATTCCGTTACAAATCACTTTTTCGTATAAATCGTACGAATCAGTTGTATCTTATTACATTTTTTTTTTTGTATTTTAGTTATATGTGTGTATTTTTTTAAATAAATATTCAACACAAGAAATTTTTTAAGAAAATCAACTAAGATACAATAAAAATATACTAAAATACAACAGATTCGTAAATATACAACAAACTAACTAAGATGTGAAGATACAACAAAAACGTAATAAGATACAACGGGATCTTACTAAGATACAAAAAAAAAAAAATTAAGATACAACAAAATTAACGAAAATACAATTAAAAAGTACTAAGATATAACAGGTTCGCACGTTTGTACGATATTTGTGATTTGTACCCGATCACTTTCCTATATATATATATATATATATTCATATATAGGTAATATATATTCATATATAGGTAGTCGTTCAAATGAGAATTTAAATATCGTAGAAATTGTATTAGAGCAAAAAACACGACAGTGATAAAATATTGTAAGCGATAATTATCATTTGGATCAAAATTTTAGGTATTTTAAGATAAATTCACAACACGTTAGAAAATTTTATATTGTATTATGTGAATTGCTCAAGATATAGTAGTAAAATTGGTATTGTGTCTCGTGAATTTTTAAGACACAGTAGCAAGTTACTACTGTGTCGACGGTTTCTATGATATTTAGGTTTATATTGTAACGCGACTCTCGAGTCATGTTGGGGATAGGTGACAAATCACTAACAATCATCATTAAAAAAATATATTCAAAATAATAACCTCAATTTTTGTGAGATCTCAAGAATTAAAATATCTCATGATCTAGAACTCAAAATAAAAATATAATTGAGAATTTATCTCAAGATTAAAATTTTCATTAAAATAAGATATATGATTGACATATTTCGGAGCAATTTTTTGGATCACATCTCTTGTTTAATCTTAGTTAATAGGTGTTGGACCTTAGCATTATTCATGATTGGATCTTAGTATTATTTATTCATCTGTTGAATTTTAGTTAGTAGGTGTTCGATCTTAAATATTGAGAATATTGATTCTGGAATATATTCATCAATGATTTTGTTTGAAAGAAAAAATTTAATTTTGGATAAAAATTATTTTATTAGATTTTAAAGTACAGTTTTAAATTATGAGAGATTTGTGGTTCTCGTAAATCTCATTTATTTGTGATTATCAGCGAAATAAGACCTTAATAATATTTAGATTTCTAACGGAATGAAACTATATGTGTAACAAACAGAAAAGTGATAAGATACAAACCATAAATGTCGTATAAACGTGCGAACTTGTATTATCATCGTTAATTTATCGTATCTTAGTTATTTTGTTGTATATTTACGAATTTATTGTATTTTAGTATATTTTTGTTAATTTTATTAAAAAAAAAATTGTTGGATCTTTGTTTAATAAATTACAGACATATAAATAACATACAATAAAATTGTACTAAGATACAACTGATTCTCATAATTTATACAAAAAAAAAGTAATTTGTAGTGAAATAAATCTCATAACATATATGTGTGTGTGTGTAGGGAGGTGATCTACTAAAAATCTTAAATAATTAAAAACTCTAATAACCAATCTAGATCATTAAATTATAAAATTAATTGTTGAAATTACACAAAATTTTAAGACACAATAGAAAATGTGCAGTGACATATAACAGTAATTTTATACAAAAATCAGGGAGCATTTGCTTCTTGAATTGTAATCGCATGAGTCCTGATGCAAAGCATATTTACAAAAAGTCAATAATAAATATAGTTATTTTTTTCACCATCTCTTTTAAGTGCTCATATCTCATGATCTAAAATTCGAAATTAAAATCTATTTGCGAATTCTTGTTTGAAATTAAATTTCAAATACTTTTTTTTTAGTAAATTATCCTTCAAACAACATCAATGAAAAATAAATTTCGAATATTTTTTTGTTGAACTGTGAACCATGAAATTTACAACTCTGAACCATAAAAATTACAACTATTAATCATGAAATTTACAATTGTAAACCATGAAATTAACACTTTGAAGTTTAAACTATGAAATTTACAATTGTAATTAACTATGAAATTAAATCTGTGAACCATAAATAATATCGTGAATCATGAAATTTACTACTTTGAACAATGAAATTAGAACTGTGAACCATGAAATCAATATCGTAAACCATGAAATTTACAACTTGAACCATGAAATTTAAAACTATCAACCATGAACCATTAAATTTACAACTTTGAACCATTAAATTTATATCGTGAACCATGAAATTAAAATTGTGAATCATGAAATTTACAACTGTGAACCATGAAATTTACAAATGTGAACCATTAAATTGATAACGTGAACCATGAAATTAAAACTTTGAACCATGAAACTTACAATTGTGAACCATAAAATTAAAACTGTAAACCATTAAATTAATATTGTGAACTATGAAATTTACAACTGTGAATCATAAAATTTATAACTTTGAACCATGGAATTAAAACTATAAACCATGAAATTTACAACTGTGAACCATGAAATTAAAACTTTGAACCGTGAAATTTACAATTGGTAACCATAAAATCAATATCGTAAACCACGAAATTCAATTTTCCAGTGAAAATAGCATGAACTAAGTATTGTACAACTGTGAACTACGAAATTAATACCGTAAACTATGAAATTCAATTTTTTAAAAAAATAAATTTTATAGTTCACAGTACTAATTTCATGATTCACAATTTTAAAAATAAATTTATGATTAACAGTATTAATTTCATGGTTCATAGATGAACTAAAAAAAATATCGAAATATATTTTTAATTGATCTTGTTTGAAAGAGATTTTAATTTTGAACAAGAAATCATAATTAGATTTTAATTTCAAATTATAGATCATGAGATATTTTATTTTAAAGTAAATCACGTTTTTAATAGAGAGAGAAAATCTGGTATTTACATAAATATTTCTGTACTTCTACTTTATTACAAAATTACCACCGATTATTGTCTTTCTCTAATTTAATCTTAATCATTCAAATATTTAGATCTAAGGGCTTTTAAAGGTTTGTAAATTTTTAATTTATTTATGGTTCTCAATTATTTATGTATATAAATTAGTGAAAATTTATATTTGATCTAGGCCTGTCAATTACAACCCATTACCCGTTAACCTATCCAACTCAACCTATTTAAAACTCAACCCAACCCAACTCATTAAGTTAATAGGTACAAATAGGTAACCCATTCTAACCCATTTATTTAATTGGGTTGATCTGGATTAACCTACTAACCCAATAAACATTTTCCCTATCTATCTCGTCAATTAGAGACGCCCGCTCTTCAAGAACACTTCATACTAACACCAAACAAGGACAATGCTGAATGCTCTCCCCCTTTCTCCTCCACTTAATATCTCTCAATTAATTGATTAAAGTAATTTTAGTTTATTAGATAATATGACTAATTAATTTAATTAATAATAGATTATAATTCAATTATATTAATTACATATTATCATTAAATATAATTAATTATATAATATTAATTAATACAATTAT
>JAOWAN010000043.1:2765509-2787352 GCA_028566635.1 Lobelia cardinalis
ACTTAACAGACCTGTTTGATAATGAAGCAAACAGTTTCGAGTTTTAAAAAGTTGACCCTCGTTCCAGTAGACTGGAACCAATAAAACAAAAACTATTTTACTTCTACAGTAGTAACATTTTGGGAAAACCATTTCGGTAGTTAGAATGTTTGAATTTCATGAGAGGAACGGAGGAAGTACAATGGAAGATGAGCTAATGTATGAAATGAACACTCGAGTCATGACATTGGTCTATCTCGAGCCAAAAACAGGATAAATCAAATAGTGAACATTTTGGTTTACCGTCTTTTTAGGAAATGCATACTGGTCCAGAGGTAAGCTGTTTGCTGTTTGTTCCAAGCCCAAGATAGAAAAACCCTCTTGCTTCTTTTTCTCTAAGAAAACCTGAACATTACTTGCAGGTACCTCTATAATGGGTACCCACTTCTCCGCTGTAACACTGAAAATGTAACATCAAATCTATTAGTAAGCCTAGTTTTTAGCTGAATTTCTTCATCACATTGTAAACCAAAATCATGCAAATTGCATGACAAAATCACTGATAGTTCCACTCAGTTTAACTTGAACACAGAGATAACTCAAGGCTACTAAGACGTATGGTATTTTGGTAGTTCAGGCATATCACAAATATCCCTATGTTGTAAACATCTTGTGAAAACAGAGCAGTGATGTGAATGAGGGCTAATCATGTAATTACATTCAAAATAAGTGTGTTGAAAATTTTAGCCAGTTTATATGCATTAATCATGATGATGGTGTCTGGTGATCTGGTCAACTAAGAAGAGATGTGGTGAATAACTAAGGGGAAATGGGCATTAAAGTTTGTGAGCAGCAGTGAATTCTTGGTAAAGAAAGAAAACAGAAAAATAATTACAGAGCTTTTTTTTTTTTTGGATATTAATTGGGGCACAAAGAACTTACAAAAACTTTAGCACAATAGCATTGTTGGCAACTGTTGAGTGGTTGCTTTGTTTTGTGGACCCTCACCATTGATTAATGTAACAACCAATTAAAACATGCCAACAATGTTTTTGTGCACAAGTTTTTGCGAGTTTTTGTACCCCTACCATTGCTCTTTTTATTACAAACTGGCAAGGTGAAGTTGATATGGAATGGAATGGTAAACACGTGAAGAAACCCAAAAAAGGAAATACAATCACACACAAGGCTGGTTAGTATAATAGAAGAAGGATACAAATAAGGCCAATATTTTATCCCCGTTCCCCACTAATGACATCCAGAGATTCAGAGAAGCACTGAGAGTGCTATTGTTTTGCCTAAGAAGAAAGCCCAGTGCATAAGACTCCTACCACTGCAGGGCCTGCGAAGATATACTACTACCCATGTATGACTTGAATAAGGGCACGCCGCCGCTTTCTACATCTTTCTCTTCTGCCAGGATCAACGTGGTCAGCGCGCAGAGTTTTCCATTTTCGATCTCGATTCAGTAGGGAAATGGCAATCTATTGTAGTGTGGGTTCCCAAACCGTATAGACGCCTTTCCCATCCACCCACAAGACTTTTCCATAACCTACTCTCAAAAATGGACTTGAATTTACGTAGCTGTAAAAGAGATATGGTGTGTCAGAATTGGAACCTGATAAGTTGGAACTGCTTGTCATGTAGTATGTTCGCATCTGCAATGGCTAAACATCTTGCTTTAAATACCTGCAAAACAAGAAAATGCGCTGAACAGAACTGCAAAAAACCTTTCGAGAACTAAACACCCTGCACAGAGAATCAGAACTCATGATGATGTCTCACACCTCGCAAGTTCGTGCTAACCCAGCTAGATTAGGTATGCGATCTAGTAAGGATGCTACGAGGATGATATGCTGTCTGCCGTCTCGCTCTTTCTGGATAGTTACGCTTCTTGCATACAGCACCTGATCAAGAAGCCGATCTTCCTTTTCAACCACTGTGCAATCATGAAAGCACCAAGTCCGCAGAAATAAAGTGAAGTGAGTTTAGAAATATCATAATGCTGAGCGCTTAAGCCGCAAGATCACTGAAGCAAAATATCAGATACCACTTTTTAAACACTTTATGAGCTGAAAAAAGTAATGGACTGAGTGAAAATTCTACAATTTCACAAAATAATATTGAGATAATATCCCACATTGGGAATAAACTAGCCGCATAAACACTTAATAAAGATCCTGGGCTGCTCCTTTCATTGTATCAGAGCAGACTCTACACGTGCAGGCCCAACGGCCCACGATGTCTTTTCTCAGCGCCACCCGAACAGACCAAAGAGAGTCCGCGTAGTAAGCCACAAGCCCGGCTACACGCGAGGGGCCGTATTGAGATAATATCCCACATTGGGAATAAACTAGCCGCATAAACACTTAATAAAGATCCTGGGCTACTCCTCTCATTGCCAATTGGTTTTGAGATGGAAATCCCAGAATAAATAAGACTCCATAAATTTAAATCCTAAGTTTAATAGGATTCAGGTGTTCAGAACCAAACGAAAGTTGGCAACAAGGAAGCAAATTCATACCTCTAGCAGCAACCCAACAATACAACAGTCAAGACATCACAGGTATGTAATAGAAAAAATATCTATACAAAAAATGAAAACTATGAAAATCACGATATCGTAACGCATAATTGTCAGCGCACTTATTGAAAACAAGGATCTTCTTGCAATGAAAAATCCAAGTTCCTATCTTCAGCGTGGAACTCGATCAATAGTACTTTCAAACTAGGACTGATCATGGAAAAAATAATAGCAATGTAATCAGATCAGCAAGTAATATGAACATTGGATTTGAAGCAGTTTAATCCACTCAAATGCAAGCAACAACTCGACTATAAACAAGGAATTTTACAAGAACTTCCTGCATACTCACTCTCGCTAGGAAAAGGGCTACAAAGATTGACACGATTCTACAGGCTACTACAAGTCTCGCAGCCCAAAAATTAAGATGCAGTATTTTGTCCATTACCAAATACCAGGTTAAACTCTTTTTGTGCTTGCTCAAAACTTACAAAAGACCTCCTTTGTAGAAAAGAGAAATCCCTTATAGTCCACTACTAGTGGCAAAGTAATCCACTTTGATCTTTTTGATGTCCATCAAGATGAGTAAAGGAACTCATGCACTTTGATGCTGGAGAACTTTTGAACACAATCTTGATGTAAAGCAACAGCAAACATGCAAAACATTGACAAAATAGAAGGATCAACTAAAACAATATAAGAGCAAGTCAATAGCTATACATTAAATGCAACTGCCAGAGTTTATCAAATGACCTTAATATATGATATATAAATCTTATGTTAAAAGGTGCATTGTAACTTGAAAGCGCTGACAGTAATGCACTTATCGCATGACATTCATATTCATATTAAAAGACGAAAGCAACAGGTTTAAGAACTCCACTCCATCTGCGCAAGGTGCACTTTCTTTTGTTTTCTTTTCCAAAAACAATTCATAAGGATCGGATAAAGTATGTACTCACAGTAAGTTAAGTGTAAATTAAATAAAATACAAAAAAGAACATTGATAGAGCCAAATGATAACATTGAAAGCAAAAACTTATAGAATCTCTGTATTAGCAGTTTCTAGTTTTTTGTAGGGATTGCATCAATATATCCCTCCGTCTCATGTATATTGGCCACTAGACAAAAGTACGTGGATTTAGGTTTTGGCAATAAATGCAACCATTTTCATTCTTCTTTCCACTTGTACCCTTAATAAGGACTAGTTTGACTCACTCTTACTCTTGGCATACCTTGTATATATATATTTCAAAGCTAGGGGTACAATGAAAAAGTACGAAATAACTGTCCCTCAAAATTAGAAGTGGCCAAAAACTTGTAGACATCCAAATTTGAAAAGTTTGCCAATATAAATGAGATCGAGGGAGTAATAAATAGTACTAATAATACAACAACAACAATAAAGCCTTGATCTCAATCTCTTGGGGATGGCTACATGAATTCTTTTCTGCTATTCCATGTGATTTGCTGTCAAGTCACCATCCAGTTCGCAGTATTTCATGTCTTTCCATATAATCGATGTCCATGTTAACTTTGGCATAGCCCTACCTCTAGCTTGATTAAAACTAATATCACCATTTCCTAATCAGAGAACTAAGGGGCCTACGTTGTTCATAACCAAACCATCTGTGGCGGTTCTCTCTCAGAGGAGCTACTTTTTCCGTTTCTTGTATTTGTTCATCACGAACCTCATCTTTTATAGTTTTAGTGCACATCCATCTAAGCATTCACATTTCAGCCACACTCATCTTGTTAGCATGTTCCTTCTTAGGGCATGCCTAATAGTTGTCCTTTAAAATTTTCCCTTTAGCTTTACTTGAATACGCCAATATGCACCCTCCCATTCCATCCAACCCAATTTTATTCTATGATTAACATCCTCTCCAACCTCTCCATCTTCATTAATGATTGATCCTAGGTACCATAATATTTTTGCTTTTGAGGTGTTTTTTCTCCGTCTAACTTAACTAAATAGTACTAACAACACGAAGAAAATTTGATTTGAGAGAAGTATCCAAGTATAATAAACACCATAATTAACGAAGCATGACCTTTGAATGTACACCGTGACCAACAACCATTATCAAAAGGAAAACCCTGAGCAGGACAAAATCTCAGCCGCAAGGCAAAGCATGCTGCAAGCTAGAGAAAGAAGGAGAACGAGGGAAATCCTTATGTTTTCAACTCCCTCATAGCAAACCATTCAGGAAAGAAGACTAGGAAATGTGGGCCTTTTGGGGTTAGAGAACATGACTTCAAGTTGGATTTTGCTGAGAAAACATAACTGAGTATGAAGTAAATTATTGTCCTCGGTTTTCAGCCTTAGTTAGTAGTACATTTTTTTTTTAAATAGAAAAGACCATCAGAATTCCTGCAAGGTATGAACTCAAACACCAAAAACAAAAAGGGGTAACATGTGCACCTAAAGCAAAGTTCAAATTGTCAAGGCATATGCTTTGCAGGACCTCTAGAAGTGTTTACCACCACCCTAAGAAGCTAGGCTACCACAGAGCCTATCGCTCTACTGACGCTTTTTTGGTACTTATACCAATCGTACTTCAGTTTCATTCTAAAAGATATCATAGCTTAATTAAACCTAATTTACTCATTTTTCAGTTAGATCTGCACCCTTGTGTCTCTGTCAGTTTTCTGGTTCCCCAGGCCAAAATATTTAAGTGAAAGTCTACTCATTGGACAATACTGAATCTCAGTCATAGACAACATACCCATGAGTGATTTATAAATCTGCTCGTTTCCCAAGAAGCCAGTATCAGCATCTTGCTTTTCGAGTTTAGAGGATAAGGTAATTTTCTTCTGGAAATCCAATGATAAATCTGTAGGTGGCCAAGCAGCCATTCCTATTCCGCTGGGATTTGATGAAATCTCAATGCTCTTGGGTTCTTCATCAATCTGTAACTGCTCATTCTTTAGTGTGGCTGCATCTTTGGCCATTGAACTCCTGAGATCTTTCCTAACATCCTGTGAGAGCCTTGGATGTAAGAGATGAACCACAGAAGAAAAAGTAAAAAGACAAACACAGTGCTTACATTTAGAAAGTCAAGCACTCGCTCTAAGAGGGATGTCGGTGCACATTCAAATTCAACGTCCTACAAAACATTTCAAGTTGAAAGAATTTTAGAGGATAGTACGAGATGTCGTATGAAAAGCCAATAACTTATACAAAAGAAGCAGCAATGATATTTGTGCAACCAACATATTGGCATTTAGTTTTCCATTACAAGATGTCAAGTATAGAAAGACATTTTTTTGCACAAAAATTAATAATGGTGAATTTAAACCATGTATGTAATTTGAAGAATACACACCAAAATAGCACGAAGGCTTCGTTTTGTAATTCAACAAAGATGCTAAATGTACTCAAGAACAGTTAAAGTTCTGAAAAATGTTAGGAAATATTATGATGAGACCTTGCTGATATTGACTATTGTAAAGCAACTATGTACATTGCAAAAACATGTATTCCTGGATTACGTTGAAGTCACCCCATTTAAAAGTGGACCAAACATATATGTCTTAGGTAAATACCTCCTAGATAAGGAAATAACCTTACATAACCTACATACACTGGAACCCGCAAAATTGCATGTGTGTTTGTGTTTCAAGTTGGAACAGGATAATGTAATCATCTTGAACTAGATCGGTGAATTTCGTAAATCCGCATATCCTAAACATAAACAGTTATATCGACAAGGGTAGTTCATCATTTCAACACATACAGTGGAACCATTAGAATTATATCCACATCTGTATGTGCTTGGATTGAATAGAATTATACAAACAACTAGAGTTAGAAAGGTCAAATTTACTAAATCAGCTATCCTAATCATAAATATATCAACAAGGGTAGTTGTGAACTTTAAGATGCAACCAACATCCAGTTTCCACACGCTGATAACTTACAGAAATAAAGTGGTAGTGAATTGCCCAACCGTGAATAAGTAAAAATAACTTCATTACATCTGCATTTTACTGCACACAGCAGGGGTTGATATGCTAAACACATGACGTGTTTGGTTGCCTGGTTTTTGGCAAAAAGTTTGAACAATTTCTGAAAAACATGTTCACTAGGTTAGTTCCAAAAACAATGTTTTCTATCTCCTACCTACTATTTTTACATACCCCTACACATACCTTTATATACTATCAAACATCACATCAACTCACAACTACCACCCCTCTCCTATTTCTCTTTCTCTCTCCATCTCCATCAAACATCACATTAACTCACAACTAGCATCCTTTCTCTATCTCGTTCAAACATCACATCAAGGGCAAAATAGGAAACTTTTTCCAAAACAAAAACAACAAAATAAAAACAATTTCCTAAACTAAAACCAAAAATTACAAAATATACCGTCCAAACGGATCATTCCTAGCACCAGCAACGGCAAATTTTCCAGTTCTATCCTTCCTCTCATATGTTCCATGGATGCTTCGACGGATATTGAGTAGCATAATAGTGATTCTCAAGATCAAATCTTCTAAAACTTTCCAAAAATAAAAAAGAAACTTCAAGTCGTATCGTGGTTGAGGTAGCAGACAAAGAGGATGGTAATTATCGCTGTTGGCAGGATAGTGAACCACCAACTAAACAATTACAACAACCCATCAAGTGTCTCGAGCATAATCTCATCTCGGGGCCATATGAAGGTGTTTTCATGATATGTTGTCAGATGGGTCATAATATATGTGCACCACATTTGTACGAGCGCAAGTGCTTGAAACCTTTACTTCCCAGCAATGACCAAGAGAAACAAGAAAGGGTGAGTCATTATCTCTAACATGGACAGACTGAAGTACTCTTGATCAGGTTCAGAAAAATTCTTTTTCCCACATCACCGTATGCAAAACCTGACCGTAGTTTTTGGCCTGAGTTTCTTCGGTATAAATTATGAGAATGAATCAAGGGCCTCTTTGTAATCTGATAAACCCCAAGTATTTATAAGAAGTCACCGGAAAACAAACTGGTAACTTGTTACTCATCATACCTCACAGGGTTACTCCTATCAATAACAGAATCTGCGTTTGTGATGGTCTACGAATAAAGGAGTATTTTATGTGAACTATTCAAAAGTTCATTCAACTCGTTTTTATTATTTGAGTCCTCACCAAGTTCCCCGGGGGCAGTTGTTAAACATGCAATTTTAGAAATGCTTTCCCTTGGAAACATGCACCAATATGAATACTTCTACCAATAGACTCTTAAAATCTATCAACTGAGTCCTTGTCAGCATTTTTCTTATTATCATTCCTAAGGACTGGAGGATCAGGCCGACTCAAGCTAATTGATCCAGGTTGACTATGGTTTGGAATGATATTTGTTTAGCTGTGAACTTATCATCAGAGATCCCCATTAAATTAAAATTACTGCCCATACTGTAAAAGTCTTAACATTTTCGTTTTATTCAGGACTGAAACTATAAGCCCCTCGTTAGGTTCAATGCTCACCTCGACCCGGTTACTGAAAATTCCAGCAGGAGAAATGGATCTCTCTGGATCAAAATCATCAAGATAATGTTCCATTGATGTTCGCAGCCTGCAGCAGCATTGATCAAGATAACATAATAAATCACACTATTCAAAATTCAAAAACTTAAATCGTGAAATATAATGTCTTCACACACTCATCAACAGAATTTCTACAGGGGCTTATGATCCATATCACTCCTGTAGATAGTGTAAAACCGTGGACAAGATAGGCTTTTTTTAAAGCACCAAAGCATGTAGGTTTACATTCACTTTTACCAATACACAACCTAGAATTTAGTAAAACATTATGGCTGCAACCAATAAATCATCTAAATTACTGTCATAGAATAAGAGTCAACCATCAGCTACCGACATCAACCGAAAATGGTGTCTTAGTTACAGCGACTGTATGTCAACAACATATATGCTTACCATCATCAACATCAATTGAAATAGTGGAAGGTAAAGAGATGAAGTTTCAAATTTTGAAACATACGAACAAGGCATGTTTAAGGTAATCAAAGTAAGCAAGACAACATCGTGCCTCAAGAGAACAAAGTTCATGTTTGTGAACCTCCAATTTTCCCTTATCGGGTAGATGAGAAAATGCCTGTGGGCTTAGATTTTGCCACCAACACATAAAATGTCCCAATTACACGATAGACTTTTGGACGGGTATCCTGTGCTGTCCTGTCAAACCGAGTGCTATATGGACAATTGAATGGACATGGGTGTGGGCAGGGACTTTGGGGCCTTGGTCGTGAAAAGTAATGATCAAAGCAGGTGCTGCACAGAAACATAAGGAACTGTTTGATTGCATAGGGAGCTACTTCTTGAACATTCCATCTCTGGTATCTCACGTCACTTGATCTTTTTTAGTGTATCATGACCTGACAGGACTCTTGAATTGATATACCCCCATTTGCATCAGTTAGAGAGATTGTGTCAGTGAACAGGAGTTCGGAGCTTCTTGGGTATTCCATGAACTATGCTTCCTTCATCCCAAAAACAGTCGCTTGGTTACTATTTATATCTGACCAAAATGCTTGTCCACTAATCACATTTCGGCATTAACTATGTCCACTTCCTATTATACCCCCTCAATAATGACTAGTTTCAATATATTTGTCAATCATTGATATTAAAGATGTTGAAAACCAACAAGCTATGTTGCTGATTATTTTTAATCTTTGTACAGTCTTTATGGGATGAAATGAGTAGTATGTTTTATGTTGTTCTAAGGGGTGTGGTGTCAAAAAGGTCTTGCTGTTAGTCAGCTTTCATCTTGTTACTTAAAATATTTTGCTGTTAAAAAGAAAAAGGAGGTAGACAAATGGCATCACTGTTAGATATTCTCCCCTCATAGCATTTGACCCGGTGAGCATCAATCATATCCATGAACCTGTGAGAGGGTCAGCTGGCTTAGGTGTTTTTTGGGCAAGTAAATAGGTTGACAAATGGCATCGCTGTTAGATTTTCTCCCCTCAAAACAGTTAACCAGGTGAGCATCAATCATATCCATGAATTTTGAGAGGGTCAGCTGGGTTTAGGTGTTGTTTCGGGCAAGCAAATAGCCACAGGTTGCACATTAGACCGGGTTGCGGAAGCTATTCTGTAACACTCAAGGAAAACACACACACAAACATGTATATTTATACACGTGTGTGTGTGTTTTGTAAGGATTCCTACTTAAGAGTATCTTAAAAAGTGGCCCATTTTTGGATCAAAATACCCTTGGTCTCAAGTTTTAGTATATTTAATTCATTCTTTGCCATAAGGGTATTTTGGTCAAAAAAATTGGGCCACTTGTTAAGATGAGGATAAGGATGGACCTTTGATCTTGATTGATACAGAGCTTGAAGGAAAGATTGTAAGCAATGAGTTAGTTGTTGCTCACCAGCTTAACCTCAATAGGCTCAATTGTGCCAAACTGTTGTAACAGTTCATAGTTTTATGGGCTCCTTCATATGTAGAATCAATCATGATGGCTTTAAGATCTGATTTTCCAATCTATGCAATTTTTGCCTTCTTGAATGCTACAGATTTGATCTAATGAATAGTGTGCTTGAATGATCTTTCTTCAGATTGAAGAGTTCTTGCTTGCAAAGGGTTAGCTGTTGATTGCCAACAATTAATTGTTCTGCATGTCTTCATATGAGTTGATTCATTTGACAGGTCCATAGGTGGTTAGTTGTTGAGCCTGGAATGATCAACAGATAACTCTTGGCTTGATGAGTTATCAAGGCTAAGTCCTTGGTTGACTTAGGATTAATATTGACTCATTGTCAAAACTTAACCTCAATATTTGAGGACCTGACATAAATATCAATTAGGATACATAAAAATTCAATCCTTGTACCCTGGTGGTTCTCACGGTTTCTAGTTAGGTTCTCATTTGAGAAGCCCACACACATACATACATATATATATATATATGGGGGGTTCTACCAAAACCTAAATAAAATAAGAAATAAGAACCATTAAATTAATGATCTAGATAAGAGTGGGAGAGAATAAAGCAAGTGTAGAAAAAATGAGCAGCATGGAATCAAAACATGTTTAACCGCTTCTTTTCATTTTTTAAAAATTTCAAAGGCAAATATCTCATGATCTCCAGTTGAGAATTAAAATTTAATTTCGGATTCTTGTTTGAAATTGAATTCCCTTTTAAACAAGATCCATGATTGATATATTTTAAGCAAATTTTTAAAACGTTAAGTCTTTACTACTGTACCGTTTAATCTTTAGTACATTGCTGTTCAATCGCACATCTTTGTTGAAACTTAGGCTGTGTTCTCCCGGGTATTTTTTATCCTATTTTTTTAATTTTTGATTTTTCTCTTTCATTGGTCTCACAACTTCTCTCTCTCTCTTACTTTTTACTTTGATCATTACAAAAGTTCAAAAACTAAATTAAAAAAACCACCCTTCCAAACGCACCCTTAGTATTTTTTTGTTTTCCTTTTTTAAAAATTTCAAATGCAAATATCTCATGATCTACAACTCAAAATTAAAATTCAATTGCAGATTCTTGTTCGAAATTAAAATTCTCTTTCAAACAAGATCCATGATAGATACATTTTTAGCGATTTTTTAACATTAAATCTTTACTGCAGTGACGTTGAATCTTTAGTACAATAATATTGAATTGTTAGTACACTGTCATTGAATTGCACATTTCTGTTGAATTTTAGTGTTTTTTGTGTTCAATCTCAGTATATTTTATCTTAATTGTACGTTTTTATTGAATCTCACTATAGTTTTTATTGAATCTAAGTGATTTTTTGTATTGAATCTTTAGTGCACTATTGTTGAATCTTTATTTTTGTTGAATTTTCACTGCATTTGTACGTTGAATCTTTAGTATACTGTGGTTGAATCTTTAGTTTTTGTAGAATCCTGGATTATTTTGTGTTGAATCTTTAGTGCACTACTGTTGAATCTTCGATTTAAATTGCTCCGAAATATATCCATCATCGATCTTGTTTGAAAGAAAATTTAATTTCGAACAAGAATCCACAATTAAATTTTATTTTCAACTTTATCACGAGATATTTGTATTCGCTTACAATCAATAACACATATTGAGATACAATAAAAACGTACAATTAAGATAAACTATATTGATACTAAACACAAAAAACACTAAGATTCAATAGAAATGCGCAATTCAACAATAGTTTACTAAAGATTTAACGCCATTGTACTAAAGATTCAACATCAATGTACTAAAGATCATAGTTGTTAAAGGCGCGTCTAGACGCGAGGCTCGGGCGGGCGCATGTTTTGGGCCTAGGTAAGGCTAGGCGAGGCGTTGTTCATCAGGTGAGGGTTTAGGTGTGCCTTTGCCTAGGCGTGCGCCTTGAGTTTTTGTGCCTAGGCTCCAGGCTCAACTTTAGGGTAAAACTACGTAGTTTTGGTTTAGGGTTAAGTGGTTTAAGTCAAAATAGAAGCATCGACTTCACAAATTCACGCTACGATTGAAGGAGAGAAGAACGAAGGGTTCAGAGTTGACAGACAGCAGCAACTCTTCAGCGCCACCCTCCCGCCACCCTCGCCACCCTCTGACGACCATCTTCCACCCTCCGGCGACCCTCCAAGATCAGGTATGTAGCTATTTTTTTCGTTTCGTTTCTGTTTTGTTTTCTCATCTGATCTTCTCTTCTTTTCTCTTCTCTTCTTCTTCTTTCATTTCTGTTACTCTCCTCTTCTTCTTTCCGACGAACCTTCCGACTCATGTATGTTGCTATTTTTTTTCGTTTCGTTTTGTTCTGTTTCTTTTCTCATCTTCTCTTATGTTCTTTCCTCTTCTCTTCTCTTCTCTTCTTCTTTCGTTTCTGTTTCTGTCCTCTTCTTCTTTCGCTTCTGGTTCTCTTTATCTTTTTGGTCAGTGTGAGTACTTAAGTCTTCAACAAAAGATCAGGAATGGAGTTATTGTTCTCTTGTTGATCCTGCCGACAAAGACAAGAACGAGCTTCTAGATGTCATTTCATGATTGGTTGCATGTTTTGAATTTTTTTTTCGATTTATACTAATAGTGTTGTTTTGATTCACTACTTGAATTTAATATGATGCTTTTGTCGATGTTGTATATGACTATATTAATATTTTAGTAAATTTTAAGCATTTTTGTGCATCTTGTCGCTCGCGCGCGCCCGCCTTGCTTCTAGGCCCCAGGAACACCTTTTGCGCCTTGGTGCTCCTTGAGCCTTTAGTAACTATGCTAAAGATTTAACGCAAAAAAATGCTCAAAATATATCTATCATGTATCTTGTTTGAAAGAGAATTCAATTTCAAACAAGTATCCGCCGTTAAATTTTATTTTTAAGTTACAGATAATAAGGTATTTGCATTTGAAATTAAAAAAAAAGGAAAAAAGAAGTGGTTAGACAAGTTTTGATTCCATGCTTGTCATTTTTCTTACACTTGTTTATTCTTTCTCCACTCTTATCTAGATTGTTAATTTTATGTTGATCTGGGGATTTTTAATAGTTCTTATTTCTTATTTACTAAGTAATACTCTTTTGAACTCATCCCTATATTTATATATATATATATATATATATATATATATTGCACAAGATACTAGTGTCAAAGAGTACATGATGAGCAAAAGAGCATAAGACAACCAAACAAAATCATGGATAAGATTAGTTGAAACTTTATTTCTAGCTCGATCCAATTTTTTGTCTTTATTCTCCTTTACTTTGTAATCTCCTTAACTAAAGATGTTTGTGTTTTTCCAATCAATTAGTTCATAATCTCCAACCTCGAATCATACAAACTACAAATAGAGCTGTGAAAACAAAAGATCACCCTTGATCTATGATAATGTTCTTTCACTAGATCTCTTTCACTTGCACCCCTTGCATTCGAATTATTCCTTGCTTCATAATGTGTTCTTCGAGCGTCGTATCATCATTTCATTACACAAACATGGAATTTTTGCTTTTGAAGAGTGACATAGTAGCCATATTTTTCATGCGACTCCTAAAACCTAGTTCTTGCCAACCCTTTATTACGTTCTTATTTTTTGAACATGCTAGTGTAATATTTGATTGAACATCTCTTTTTGTAGTTACACAACAGGGAATTTCAGTTTTTAATGTGCAATATTGCAACCACATTTTTCACAAACCCTTTGCAACTTCTTCATTTCTTCCGCACCATATGATTACATAAGCTTACACCTCAATCAACCATGCAATCAATCAGAGTATTGATCGCACCAGCCTTGATTGGATCACTTTTGACTCATGAATACCATACCCCCAGGGCAGGAAATTTGAAGATTTTGTAACATGCATCATAAGCTCCAACAGAAATCCATTTTCCTGGTAATGTTATTACCCCTTGGGAAGCCAAGTTAATTTTAGAAAATAAATTTACCAGGATCGCTGGGGTCATGACCTAAACTAGTTCACATGATTCCAAATTTACTTCTTGTATGGTAATTGGTATGCTAGGTCAAACTCAATGCTGAGAATATCTGTCAAAGCATAACAGTCTAACATACCTTGAGCAGTCAGAGTTCTCTTTCAAGTAAGATTTCAATTCCACAAAGCACTTGATCTCTAAGGACATGGTAGCACAAGAACCAGAATCCAGGGCTGGCGACAGCTTGCAAAGCACTTGATATACTAATAACTACAGCAGAAATTCGCATTTAAGTGTGACAGGTTAGCACATACGAGTTCGGAGATTCCAAATCTATCATTATAAGAGCATCAATCAACATCTTATAATATTAAAAAAAAAAAAAAATTACCTGGGTAAAACCACGTAAACTGTGGTGATGTGAGGTCAATAATGGGATGATAGGAGGAAGCAATTCATCCAAATGCCGGGACTGAATCGCTTCAGTTGCATGGAGGATGATATTAGCAGCAATGAATACATATGATGAAAGAGCCTGCAGTTGGTTAAGTGTGGTTTTAGTGTTTGACATGAGTTCATTATTTGGCTTATGTTGAGGAGGATGCAAAGTTAAAGTAACAATTCACTTGTTGAGGGCTTTCTGACGAACTGAAAACAAAACATTAAGAAACCGAGAAAACTAAAAGAAAACAAATAATCACAACACTATCATTGAAAAAGTTTAGTGACGACAATGATACCACCACCACCACTACTAATAATAATCATTAACAGCTACTCCCTCTGTCCCACTTGAAGAGGGACACCTCCTCTCATTTTTTGTGCCATTTAAAGAGGGACATTTCCCTTTTTGGACCCCCATTTGACAATTGTACTATCCCTTTATTGCAATAGATAAGCATGGGCCTCATGTTCAGGGGCATTTAGAAAACTAACATGCTAACCTTTTCTTAATTTATGTGTACAGTCAAAGCCTCCCCTTTCAAGTGGGATGGAGAGTACAACCTATGTAGCAAGGAGAAAAGTCACTTGAGCACTATACTCCAACTTACCTGAGTCCTCATATCATAATTCCGGAGCATCGGAAGTAGCTGCTCCCCCACCTAAGAGATGAACAGCATAAGTCATAATTAAGTAGTCTGGTCAACTAATTGAATCAAGGACAACTCAACTCAGCTAAACCTTAGTCCCAATTCACTTGGGATCGGCACATTAAACAATTAATTACAACTATTAAACAATAAAAAACTAATATTCGAGAATAGATGGCACATTGAAAACCTTGCAGACATGAAAGAACTCGCATCAGGGGACGTTCTCCCCATTGAAAAGTCCAGCCATATCATTTTCAAGAACATAATTTTAAGCGAAATGAAATTAATAAATACCAACAAAACTTTTATAACTTGAAACTATGAGAAATGACGATAGGTTCACAATGATTCATGATCTAGATAAGGATTTGGTAACTTTATGCATACTGTTAATACCAAAACATCCAAACTTGAGATAAGGGTACAATAACAACTGTTCTATAATTGTGAAATTTAATGTATTTATTCATCAATAAACAGAACAGATTTTTCAGAATGTTAGGCAAACGTGGCCTTATCTTTTGGTGAGAAGGGGGAACAATGCATCCAAGATAAGAATTTGTTATATGGTAGAGACATGATAGAATGGAGGATTTAATTAAGATACTTACCAGGGATGGAAACTTCAAGTATACAAATATTGCAAATGTTTCCAAATATTGTCGAACAGCAGGCAAGTTGTTTCTCTACAAGGAGATAGATACAATTACATAAAATCAGTTTCAAATGCTAGGAGTAAACTGAAATGCTAAGGATTAGAGCAGTTATCAAAGAATTCTATTGTGTATGCTTGAGAGCTTTCACTTTATACAACAGTAACAAATCATCTTTCTCACCCTAATATAAGGACAAGTTGGGATGCATCCACAAATTATGTCGAGTAAGTAAAGGTTTACAGATAAAATTATCTTCTCAATCACAATTGTACACCAAGAAAATTGAGTTCTGGTAATCAACACGGCTACAAGTTTAGTCAACGATCAAATCTGTCAACTTACTATTTCTGGATACAAGTACATGGAACTCACCAACATGTACATATACTTGCAGTCTTGTACATTCAGAGTACTATAGGTTATAGGTGTCCTTTTCCAAAATTCTTGAATATACTAAGTAAATGTGACAAGTTGATTCCCAAGGGCCTCCAAGAAAAATGAAAGATAAGTGCCTAATCCAAGTCATACGGAGGCAACACATTCTGAAGATATGTAGATTTTCGACCAAAAAATTGTCAGTCAGTAGTGTTTATATTGTTAAAAAGGAAAAATGATCAAAAAAAAAAAGGCCACATGCCATGTACATGCAGCATCTAGTATACCAAAAAGAAAAATGAGACAGCGGAACCCCTTCAAAACCAGGGCACTGACCCCACAAGAACCTACAATGAAAGAAACTTGGAAAGAAGGATGAGTTATGGCCTCAGCCAAAAGTGGCTTGGACTTGGACATAAGGATGAACCTCCAAATGCTCTATTTGCAGCAGCCCTTTTTGTGACAACTTTTCCCAACAATGTTACTCCACAAAAAATAAAGAGGCGAACTTTACTTTTGCCTCTGCAATTTCCTAATGTGTCTCATCCTCTCATCCATTTGTCCTCCATGTCCACTATTAACAAATATGAGGTCTAAAATAATTTTTCCCTCGCCAATGCCTTACTATTAAATAAGTTATTGCTGATGGAAACCTACCCCCACACCCGTCCTCCACTTTCTCCAGCCGAGTGTCATGGCATTGATGGTTGGCAATAATTTCTTAATTGCATACGACATGATTTCATGTTAGTGTGATCTTTCAACCATCTTGGAGATCCAAAGTAAACAAGCTTCCTGTAAAACATGGTAGCTTTTGTGCAGAGATTCGTGCCTCCAATATTCAATCTGCGACATCGTTGGCCTTTTCATCAGAGCACTAGGTAATGGTTTGTAGCACTATTATTGAAACAATGAAATAATAACTTATCACCAAAAAGTGGTTGTTGAAGTATTTGACAAAATGCCAAAGCAAACATCCCTCTTCTAGACATTATGTCCTCAAGCTAATCAAAAGAACTTTGCAAAAGGAACAACACCCTTCTGCTCTCTAATTAACAAGTTCCATGTAGCCTGCACCTGTATATTGATTTGTCATCACTTGGGTCGATGTTATTCATGAAGAGATATCAAAGAACCCCCCCCCCCTCCCAGGATAGCTTCATCTCTTAGAGTAAACCCCTTAATAATGAAAAAAACATCTGTACAAGCATTGTAGCAATAGACCTCCTATTACACTGGTCATATTCTACAAAAACATATCACAGGCTTTACACGAAAATTGAAGTCACGAGGAGTCTACCATATCCTTTCTTTCAAACAAATAGACCCCCCAGTCCCAGGAAATCTTCACCTCTAAGAGTAAATCCTTTTTAATGAAAAAACATTTGTAGAGAAGCATTGTAGCAATGCACCTCATATTACACTGGTCACATTCTACAAAAGCATGGCACATGCTTTACATGAAATTTGAAGTCACGGGGAATCTACCATATCCTTTCTTTCAAACAAGATAGCTGTTGCCAAGTACAAAGAAGCATAAGCTACTTACATAGAGGCAGATGTGTAAGCTACATGTAACTTTCTGGACTGTATCTTTATCAACAAACCTTGACAAAATGCATATCATTTGCCAAGCACGAGTTTTGCGCCTATGAATCTGCCGAAGATAAACAGAAGTGAAAATGAATCAAATGCGTCGAAAAGAGAAACAGTGATAAATAGAAAAAGTACGCAACAAAATGTGTCCTAATAGGTGTTATCCATTTGGAATTTCACTTATACACAAACAGTCAAACAGGACAGACACTTCAGGGAGCATGTTGAGCATAACGTTACTGATACATTTGGAATAAAATACTAATAAAGACACTTGGTTGACATCTTAATATTTATCAGCAAGAGTTTAGTGTAAGATGCGCAAAACACCAATCAAAAGCTTCTATAAAGTTTTCAAAGATCAGCGTCAGCATCCATATGAACTAAGGAAATTATTAGAAATAATGCTTTTACAGACATATATCTGCAGCATATCTTTGTTCCTTCATTTATAAGGTTTTCATACACCAGCGTCAGCTTCCATATAAGCTGAGGCAATTATTAGACATAATGTTTATATAGACATATTTCTGCAGTATCTCTTTGTTCCTTCATTTATAAGACATGGGAAATAGATCATTTCCTTAGTGAGTTAAGTTTACAAGATACGTGTTCATCAAAACAGATATTTTCATACAAACCATTCGGCATGAAAAACTTTTTTTTTGTCCCTTTCTTTATTTTGTCAATTTCCACTTGAGATGCATGAGCCCAACTCAAACAATTGTGTATAAACTGGAAATTTCATCAATGCATTTGTGCGGCTACAGCCGACAGATTTATTTCCGTCCATATCTTCTTCCAATAATCAAAAGATCGAATCATTCCAGCTCTTTGTGAAATTTCTCTTGTATAAACCAAGATAATACAGGATAATTTGTGTATAATAGATTTCTTGAAACAACGAACACGGATCATAAGAAACTTAAGAAAATACAGCAATAGAGCCCTACCAAATCCCAGGTAACATGTGAGAGGAGCAACTCACCGCACTATACTTCTTATATAACTCCTTCGCAAGATCCCTGTCATTTACCTGCATTTAGAACAACCATGATTAGCTCTTTCTAGCATGAAGAACAGCATACAGCAAATGAAAATGTCCAAGTATGTGAATCATAGTCACACAAGTACTAACTCATATGCGAAATTATCCTCAACTGAGTGACGCATGGTGGACCCTTTTTCTTATGTGTAAAGGAGGACGTATATGTGATATCAAGCAAAGTATTAGTTTATTTTTATTTTCCTCTTCCTTTTAGCAACCCCCCCCCCTCACCAAACAAAAATAAATAATAAATAAATGAAAATAAAAGAGAAGAAAAAAATAGAACGAAATTACACATTTAGCGGATAAGGGGACCTCTGAGAGCTCAAAAAAGTAAATGCATACCAAACCACGATGTAGATGAAATAAAAGCAGATAACTATCATGTCCTCAACCATGCACTGTCAATTGGTGATAGAGAGAGAGAGAGAGAGAGAGAGAGAGAGAGAGAGAGAGAGAGAGAGAGAGCTCTAATACTGTTTAGGCATGTCCCAAAAAAGAGTGTTTTACCATTTCAGAGACTTTCTTCTAACCAATTGATGTTTCTTTTTCCTAAAACCAAGCATAACTGTATTACATTTCCCATATAGAGTCTGTTAAAGTTTCTCTAAGTTATATCTTCCATACCTGATACTCCCTCGTCCCAAAAAGGTCTTCCCTTTGTACATTTTACACATATTACGGATGAAGGTTTAGAAATGGGAAGATCATTTTAGGACAAACTAAAGAGGAAAGTGGGAAGATCTTTTTGAGACAGAGGAGTATATAATTGGCCGATGTTGCTTTAAGTTTCAGAAAACAACAGCTCGAACACTACACATATAAGCTAGTAGTACTAAATATGTGAGCAGGATTTATCATAGCAGCATGTAGACCGTGTGAAGGTTGAAATTTTTAGTGAATCCCAACTTCGGGTGAAGAGGAAAGCATCTACATCTACAAGGTTTCTCAATCAGTGCAACTTTATCGTAGGTTAGCCTAATGGCAACAATAAAATTCATACCGCGAAATCAAGAAGCTCTAGCAAAAACAATTTGCCAGACTGGAGGGAAGCAAGACTATTTCCATTCTCATCTTTCGATCCTACCGTATCAGCCAAGTTTGCCAGCTTATTGAACATAACAGCAACAGATACACGTGCATACAGCTCTGTGTTGATAAATTCCTGATAAAAATGGAGCCATTGATAGGAAACTAGTTAGAAGCTACTGAACCAGCATTTTTTGAAATTAAGTTATGAAAATGTTATTGACATCAAATAACAGCACGCGGAGTAAGTTTATTTCTTTTCAACAGAATATAAAATTAAGACACTTTTAAGTGATAATTTATCAGCATAGAACAATTCATAAATGGACATAGAGATCAGGACATTGAAAAAGGAACAAAAAGAACACACAGATGCTCTAGTTCACATATATTCATACGTTAGAAAGAAATGAAGATGCTACCTAGTTTCTTCTTTTTTCTTTATACATTCACATGAGCAAGGCATGTACTTAATCCAACTTCATGCATCTATATAATCAGCTTCTAATGCAAAATGATTCATTCTCCTAGGAATCAAATTGTTGATTGAAAACCCTATTCAATAGAAATTCCTTCATGACCTAAGTCTTGCACATTCGCATCATGCATACTTAAACAAGAGCTATATTTGATATAAGAACTGTTTTTTTATTGGTTATAGGAGCCATTTCCAACCAGAAGACAAAATATGGATATAAGAACTTCATGCCCAAAAATGCATTCCATGGTGTATTCTGAAATTTCAATAATGATGGCAAACTCCATCAATTTGCATATATTCACTGAATGAACTCTCAAGAACGACATGAAAATTGGAAGGCATGCATAGATAATTTAAGGTCTTTAATATAAAACAGTAATATGATGGCAGATAGGGACTGTTACCGAAAATGCTTTGCATATGCATTTTCAAAAATGTTTCTTTCTATATTGATAAACTGTATTGAGCAAATGAATTATTAGTCTAAACCAAATTAAAAATTAGCATTCTTTGAAATACCTAACTGTTAATTCAGTTTAATTCCTTTTTTTTTAGGTGTCCCCAGCAGGGATCATTTTGATTCTGTGGTCAATGTCTGTAATGATCAGGTTGAATAGTGTAGTGGCTGGGTTAGGGTCTTTCTTTCTTTCTGGTGCTGTATTACTATACTTAACATGTAGGTGTTGCACCCACTTACTAGTGTTCTTAATTGATACAGTATAGTACCAAGAAAACATAAAGGGGCAACTCTAACAACAACTGAAAATGGCCATTTAGTAACAGTAAACAGGTAAGTTGATGTTGAGGGCCACTCATTCGTGTTCTACAAGAAACAGGGTCACTAACAGCAACATCTAAGCCTTCCCCTGTACCAAAAAGCGGCAACTAAAAAAACCAGCAACCTTATTTTAAACTTCCATCTCCTGCTGCCATCAAAAAGAGGAACCCCTAACTTATAGAAGGCCTTGGGACTAATATGTAACTTACTTGAGTCAGCTCAGGGTCCGGACTTTTAGCCATTATTGATATTTCATTCCTTGCATCATGATTGGCAGTTACTTCACCTTCAAAATCCTCGTCAAATGCAACTGGTGAAAATTTGACTGTATTATGTACAAAAAAAGATAGCATGCAATATTTGAAACTTGGCACAAACAGTCGTGGTAAAAAATTGTGAAGGCTGCAGCTGACGCAACATATGCAGTAGCAATAAACACTTTTACAACACTTAAGGGTGTCATTATCCTGTGGAATCAGCAATTGACAATAAGCAAATAGGAGCATTATCCCTATATTTCTGTGCACGTACCAGAACCATATAATGTTAGCAACTTCAGCTCTTTCATGTAGAACTTTATGGTACTGGGATTTGAGAGCCAGAGTCCTGTTAAATGCAATGCTGCAAGGCGAATAGTACGCGGACTTTTTGTGCCTTCTTCAAGAATTTTATCAACAAACTGTAGGAAGATGTTAGAAATATGAGTAAAATATATCCAAAAAATTGTGTACAGGAAAAGAGGGATCACCTGCAACGAAACACACACACTTAGGAAGTTAGGATGCTGGAAGGTTAGAGCATCAGAGACTAGACCCTTCTCACACCCGAAAGTTGCCAGAGCAAGTGCAGTTGGCACCTTTTAGAGAGAGAGAGAGAGAGAGAGAGAGTGTGTGTGTGTGTGTGTGTGTGTGTG
>JAOWAN010000043.1:2787769-2810547 GCA_028566635.1 Lobelia cardinalis
GAGAGAGAGAGAGAGAGAGAGAGAGGGTGGGGAGGAAATCACATACCCACTTCAAAGGTCCTAGGGCACTGTCGGTTTCATGCATCGCCTCATCGTTGAACACTGAATAATGTAAGATAGATGTCAAAAGTGCAGCAATAGGTGCAACCCTTCGCTTGTTACAGCTACTATGCAATATCCAAGAAGACCGGACCAAATGCCACATCATCTGCATCAAAAGTATAATATTCAGAAGTGAACCAAATTAAATCACCATTACAATCACTCAAAGACTAGCAGCTATTAAGGATCAGGTGGGGGATCAATCAATAGTTGAGTGAAAGAGCCTAATGAAGAGGAAAAACATTATCATATATTCAAACATGGCCAAACTTGATTGGAAAATAATTGAAGTACATGAATTAAGATATTAATTCATAAAGTATCTGAGCCACCATAAGATCATACAATGGCCATAGAAAGAAAAAAATAGAGTGTTAGAAGTTCACTGAAATGATCACCTCTTGTCGTAATAGAGACTACTATCGGAGCAAGTTTCTAAATTAAGAACTGCAGAGTAAAGAGTGGTTATGGGGTATTCTAAATATCAGGCCCAATTTATTGTATAGTTAGTGTCATCGTAATCAAGCTATGCTAATTTAAATTTTTCGTTCATTTTGGCATGGAGTATCTTAACAGTTTCAACAAGTTTTGACAAGAATTCCCAAGGTTCCCTTGAACATTAAAGCTTTCTCCGGGCCCCTGATGCTCAGTTCAGTCAGCATCAATGATCAACTGCAGTCTAGGACACCTTGTAGAACCTCATCACAAAAAGGTTTGTCATATTGTATGTAGGGCTGTCCATGAATTGGATTTTACTCCGATCCAATCCATGATCTGCTTATTTAAGCGGATTTGGAGTTCGTGAAAGGTATCCATTCCATTTATCCATTTAACCATTTGTCCATTAACAAATGGAGTTAACCAAAAACCAATAAAATGGATTGGATTCAAACAAGGGTAGATCTAATCCGTTTATAACCCAGTCCATTTACAATTACAAATTAAATATTTATATACGATTATTATAAACAAAAGATTAACTTTTTTTTCAAGGGACCGACTATATACTATAATAGATACTCCCTATATTCTATTGGGGTGTTCCAAAAGAAAATGTCCTATTTTCCTTTTAAGGTATAGAAAAGGTGGATTGTATCACCAATTTCCTTTGGAACCACCTCCAAATCGATTGTGTTTGCAAATTTTGCTTTGCATTAAACTTTGTGTAAATAATAATAGGACTTTTACAGGCCTAATGTATACACTTGTGCTAGTGAATTATTCCCACTTGTTCACAAATATTTGCCTAAACCATACTAGTCCTTCCCAAAATGAGTGACATAGGATCCGTAGGCTTGAGAATACGCTTGATTTTGGCATTCAGAAGGCTTGAAGATTAGGAAAAAAAACCCAGAAGCTTTGCCATGTGATGCTTTCTGTCGACTGTTTATGTTGAATAAAAGAAATTCTAAACGTATTCCAAATAATAGCATCATGCGTTCCAGCTGTTGCATAACAGCGTGACCTTTTTTGGCATCCCTTGATGCTAAAGCAGCAGTCGGCTTTTAAGAGAGATCCCTTTCACAATAGTAAGTTCTATTGTTTACTATATGACCACCTGTTTGTCAATTCAGTTGTACTCCGAAAAACTTCTCTCCCTCAGTTATTGTTTGGAATTCTTTTCCCTTAAGAATAATCTTTTTCTTTGTGACAAAATATCTTCTCGAGGCAAAATGTATGGGTGCTATCAAAGATTCTTGAGGTATTCACCTTAATGCATCTGGTTTTTTGAAGGTGTCTTTCCATATTTCTGTTAACTTTAGCTAGTGGGTGACTGAGGAAAGAAGACATGCTTAGTTTTACCATGAATCTCATTGGGCACGGAGAAGCTTTGTTTGCAATATTGTAAGAAATAGTTAGGTGTGGTTTCACCACAAAATGATGAAGTCACACCTTACTCTTCTCTACTCTTCACTTTGAGAAATAGCTAGCAGGAAATCAATTTGCCCCTGAATCCAAAATTAGACAGCATTGGAGACCTCAACCCAGGCTAACATCACAAATGAATAGTATTACTATCGGAAATCGTGGACTAGAGGCAAGGACTAACCATCTCCATACTCATAAAGACAGATTGTTATTGATGATGCACAGAGTTTGTAAAGGAAGTATCAGGTAAACCTGGACATTCATTCCATCACGAGAGGAGACAACTGAACCCATCCGTCCTGAAGCAAACAGCTCCAATATCAACCTAACAGATCTTAGCATGGGCAAAACAGAACCTTCACCAGCGTTCTCAAGGCTGCAAATTCAGTAGGGAGAGAAATGTGAGACAGAGGAAATCACCGGTGGCAGCAAAATTCACAAAAAGAATAGTTTGAAAGCCCAAACTCTCGCTAAAAGAGTGTGCAAACCAATCACTTGTAGTTTAATTCTAGACGCCATCAGAGCACATGTCTCATAATTTTATTCTAAATGAATGGAAACAGAGTAGTACATCAAATACCAACAGACGACGGATTTTAAGCTAACACATACATTCACACACGCGCACACACACATACAAGCGCATATATATATGTCCATGAGAAAAGGACAGAAAAAAATGCAGTCTCCGTAACTAAAATCACCAGAATGTGATTTGCAAACCAAGTAGGTAATACTTCTTACCTATCAACTAGATCACTGAAAATCCATCTGAGCATGCCATCGGAGAAGAAGAAACCGCAACTTTGTATGTTAGTTCCATGTTGAAGAGCATATTTTGGGATCGACAACAGAGATTCCAAGCAGATCCACTGAATTAATCATAATTTCATCGAATCTGATATCAGCAATATAAAAATCCAAAATATGCAAGTTCATGCCCATATTAGTATAATAGATGCACCGACATAACTAAAACATAGGGCACCAGAAAATAGCATGGTCCATTATACAGTCACCTGTTCAATCTGAGACTTGAACAAAGTTTTTGTTTCTTTAGCAAGCAATACCAAGCATGCATTAAAATAGCGAGTCGCATATGTCATAATATATAAACAATCACCTTCCACCCCATTAATATTGCTCTACGACTCCGTGTCAAGTTTCCTAGAGCAATGAGCTTGTTGATGTGCTCAAAAAATGTCTGAACAAATGAATCCAAGAGGGGGCTGCCTTCAGCTTCTAATGACGATGTTTTCCAATATTTCTTGAGCAAACCAATATCAAAAGAAGATGCCGATACTAGTGTCTTCAAAACATAAGTTAACGCTTCATATGCTGCTAGGAATATTTCAGCTTCAGCCTGCTCAGGAAAATTACAAGATCTTTAGTAAACAAGCTCAAAGGCAATCAAGTTCTTAAGATGAGTACATTCTTGAATACTCTCCATGAACAACATAAAACCATATTAGCTTACCTCTGAGTTACAGGTAGCAAGCGGAATGATCTTGTAGGAGAGTTGCCAGAGAAAGTTGAGGGATGAAACAAGTGGAACTCCACGTCCAAATTGTGCACACCATGAGGAGATAGAACCAAGAGCCTTCACGGATGTTATCTGTTAAGCATGCGACACCCAAAGAAGAAGAATCACCAATGCTAAATATCAGTATGTAAGCTCAAGAGTAGCTATCGACTTGATTTTCTATAGCAACATGATTAGTTTAGCAGATTATTGGGGGTAAAAAATGAGGGTGCGATCTTGAGCATGCATGTGATTTCCTCAAGTAGCAAACAATTCCTCTTCATGACACTGTTAATCAAATTATAAACACCTAGTGGCATTTACCCAACAGTTAACATTATTCGTAAATGGTCACTTCTTGTTACAAGACCATTCAAACGAATAATTCTTTAAATTGCACCAGTAAGCCAAAACTAAAGAATGGCAGGTCTGCCCTGAAACTTGTAACAGTTATTGGCATACATAAAAATACATATCAGCGAGAAATCAACAGTCAACCAAATATGCATAAAAATGGGAATTTTGAGTCAAGAATAATGCCACATCCATCAAGTGCACTAAAAATGTGGAGACAAGCCTTGTTAGCTTAATTTTGATTTGACTATAAATTTTGTTGACCCTATCATTAGAAAATTACACCAACCGAAAAAGGCTTTTGTGCACTTTTGGTGTATTTATCTTGGTGGATGTACCATTATTTATCAGCCATTGCATAGAAGGGCCACAGTTTAAGTTGTAGGATGACAAGTTATCAGCTTGGCTCCATCCACCACGCTTGCTGGTGAATCTAGAGGACCAAGTAGGAGTTTCTCATTAAGAATATCCAAAATAGAAGTATGGAAAAGAAAACTAGCATGCAATATGGTTGACCTAGTTTTCACTTTTTTCTAAAAGATGTAAAAATGAGGTTTGAGAAAGGAAAAATTATAGCACAGCTTTACCAAATGGAATAGCACTTAATTCTAATCTGGTTAGACCAGCAACTCTCCTATGCAAACTTAATAATTAATCAACTCAAAAGATACATCCAGCTACTTTGGCTTCAGCAAAACTAAGAATAGAAAGGTAAATTGCACAATTTTTGAAGCAGAAAACAGTAGATAACAAGTATTTTGCTTCTTGCTTAGAGGCAAGAAGAACAATAACAGTGATAACAAAAGTATGAGAATCATACGCCTTGTAAGACAGCAGTAGTTGAAGCAGACGACAATCGGCGTTGACTGGGACCTCCTAGCTTTCCTCTAACAGAAGATGGCAGGTTGGTGTCCCCATTCACCATAGTAGACCAGAAAACAGAACAGGACAAGTTGGTAAAAGAAACCAGTGCATTCTGCATAGAGATACACCATATATAGAACCATATAAGCCCATTATATGAAAAAAAGTTGTAACCTGAAACTACTTTAATGGACTATCCATACCAATATTATCGTATATGATTTGGTGAACATTTCCAAAATGTTGGAAGGTTCAATAAAAGTTAGATGGTTTGCTATCCCAAGCAAAGCAAGATCCCATTTGGCTCTTCCCTTCACACGACGATCAACTGTTTTCTCTTTCATTTCTTGGAGTTCTTGAACCACACTCATGGCAAGAATAAGAAACTTCACGTGTGCTCCTAAATAATTGTTCTCTTTGCAGAGATCAATGCCATAATTTTGGATAAACTGCACAAGTAGTTTCATCGAGGTGTAAATAACTTCAATTTTTCATAATAAAAGTCCAAAAAATCAATATACACTCATGACAGCACATGGTGCTTGGTGCATTAAAAGCAAACAAAAGAACCCTACTCATAAATTGCAATTAATTGCAGATCTATCAATATGTAAACTAATCATAGTTATATGAAATACGTGAGCCATGGTTCATCCTACAAAAATACCCTCAAATCGCCTCCGACACCTAACCAGAAGTATTGAGACACTTTCCACATCGGGAACAAACAAGCCTCACAATCACCTAATAAAGATCCAAGTACTCCTCTCATTGCCTATTGGTTTGGAGATGGAACCCAAGACTTTAACATGGTATCAAAGTAGGCTCTATACACGTGTGAGCCCAATGGCCAACGACATTCTTCCTCAGCGCCACCCGACCAGACCAAAAGAGTCCGGGTTGTAAGCCTCAATCCCGGCTACATGCGAGGGGCATATTGAGACACTATCCCACATCGTGAACAAACAAGCCTCACAATCACTTAATAAAGATCATGGGCTACTCCTCTTATTATCAATTGGTTTTGAGATGGAACCCAAGACTTTAACAAGAAGATTATTGAGTCACGTGTAAATTGACAAGAAGTGTCAGTGATGTTATTATCATATATTTACAGATTTGAAAGGGAAAGTCAATTGAACATGTATTGTGCTAGCTTGAACTTGGTACCACATGTTGGAGAGCTGAGAAGAAGCATACTCGCACTAAAGAAGTGTAGTCGAAGGAGGACGTGAAGATGGAACAATAAGCAAACACAACCCAACTCCAAGACAGAAGAAATTATCTTAATTATTTACAGTTATTATGTATTTATTTGGATAGAAAAAGAAGATTTATATATAATGAACTAGAGGTGGACAAGATATCCACCATTATAGACGCGACGCAGACCATTAGGAAACAACAAAACCCATTACAGACATCACCAAGGCCCATAAAAGACATGATATAACATGAAGATCACCGTTAGACTAGGAAGCCCCATTACAAACACGAACAAAACACCATTGAGACTCCACCATACCCATCATACTCAAACAAGATATTCCTGTCAGGATATTTGCTCTTATACCTATATTTGTTTATTTGCCTTTCATGCTTTGATGATTTACCCCTCTACATTCAAATATTACAACTTAGGGTAATATCATATATTCAAAATGTTAGCATCTTTATCAAGGCTTGGATATCTCAAAGATTTCTTTTTTAAAAATGCAGGGTTACTTTGGCTCATTATTTTATATTACTGAAGTATTCTGAGAAAGCCTATGTATCCAGAGATCTTTTCTCTTTCCTCAGGGTCTCCAACTCATTTGAAGATTTGTCAAAGCCATTCTGTGAATGAAGTTCTAGAAGGAAGATATTTTCTCGACAAAAAGGACATTACTATTTGAAGGCACACTACATTTCTGTTACAATACGTTTCCCATTTCTACGTGCATAGTACTCAAGGACTATGGTCAGTACACTGCAAATTCAAATTTCCCATATCTTCGTTTGACAAGTGTCTCAGAGGACATCAACAACTTTCTCCACAAAAGATCAAATCCTATAGATATTGAAGAAATTTCAAGGATGAAGGTTGGAGCTGTTAAGAGAGAAATTCCATTATAGCCACAGTAAACCCAGAAAAAGTCAGATTTTGAAATTTAAATTTTGTTTTTCAGACTTTTGAGTGATAGGATTTTAGATCCAAACCCACGAATATCCAAGCATATACAATCTAGCATTTTCTCCCTTGACTTAGGAAACATCTCCCACACTAGATCCAGCGGATATTAGTAAAAGGATTTGTACACACGAGTAAAAACAGTGTTTACGGTACACATACACACTCACAAAACACCAGTCAGATTTGTTCTCCCAGAAGCCTTAGGAGATTTACTTGTTTTCTTTACTATTCATAACTCAAGCAAAATGATTCAAAATGATTGCTTGGACTTATACACTGCAATAGACTAGAAAATACAGTGGATATTTGCACAAAATCCAAGTTTGACCAACTTCGTAGATGGCATAGCTTTTAACAGTGAACCTCTCTCCAAATATCTAATTGTTCTTACTTTATTGCTATTTATCTGTTTGATTATTGTATTTGTGCTAACCCCTCTTCACCAATCAAATGGAACTCTTTCTCTTTCTGTGATTCCGGACACTTCTCTTGCATGAAGTTTTAGAAAAGGTTTCCAAAATCACATGGTAAAAAGAAACCTTCTCAAAGGTTTCCATTTTTGTTAAAAGTCACTAAGTCTTCCGCTGCTACTTTAAGACAACCCTTCTGTTGAAGGTGAGACTCTTTAACACAGAAATCTTTTAGAAGTAAACTTTTAAATAGGCTAATCCCCCCCCCCCTGCCTCTAGCCTGTTGCTGAGCTATTTGGGACCACCAACTCCACCATAAAAAAGAGACTCTTCAGCCACCACATACCCCAAGAGACTACCCCCAATGGATATCAAAGATAGAAAATTGCTTAAGATAATTTGGACCCATACAATACAATGTCAATGAATAAGTGTGCCAGTTGTGAAGAGTGATAATATGAACATCAAGTGTAATGCTGCAGGTAGCGAAAGTGGAAAATAAGCAAGCACTGATGGACAATATCGTACTCTGGACATACATGAATGGTAAAGTGAGTTTTTACAGATAAGCCCAAGTAAATGTGAAAAAGTCTGAACAGAGTAGCTAAGTTCTACTCCTATAAAGGAGCTCACTATCTGTAATTTGTTCAAGATTCTAAAATTGGATGAGCATTAGGGAATCATCTATACAGGTTCCTTTTTACTGACTCCACTATGTCTTTGCTCTCACCATCACTAAGAATAAAATCTTTCACAAAGTTCTGCAACTCCATGAAAATGAAGTTAGCACTAAAACAGAGATCTGCCGGACCATTCTGACAATCATAGATTAGTAAACAACTGTAGATGGGGATTCTCCATCTGTACACACTCCATCTCAAATGATAAAACTCAAAACAAAAGGCGCGACCTGACCGTGAAATAGATGCTGATACCAACCCTCTTCATAAACAAAGACTATGATTTTCTCATTCAGTGACTTGCATTTATTCTATACACTCACAAACGCCGTCATACCGATAGCTTAAGAATTGAAAACTCAAGGCCAGAGAGGTATCCTAAATGCGCATCCACCAAACCTGCTCTGTTAATCTTCAAGCCCATGCACCCCATCATCACCTTAAACTGACCAAAATGAATCCTCAGTCAATCATTCTTGTATAACTGTTAGAAGTAATGGGAATAATGGGTTAATATTGTATAGCATTTATCTCAAGGGGGCTTAGTGTAATATGTGTATATGGGTAGAAGTAGAGATGTAAGTGTAATATTTTCATTCTAAGAAATATACAGAAAAGTTACTCCCTCTCTCTATCTCAAATCTACTTTCTCTCTCTAACCTATTTCTTGGGCTAAATCTGATTTGGTATCAGAGCCAAGGTTAGAGAGCTACCCATGAAAATCTGAGAGCACCATCATAACCAGCACGAAAAACCGAGCCAGGCGTGAAACTTTCAGCCCCATCGGAGCTCCGGTGACTTTCCCGGCGACCAAATGTTGTGGGTAGGCTCGTTTTTTCATGCTGAGTTCAGATCTGGTGGAGTTGTAGTGTTTTGGTGAGGTTTTGATGGTGTTTTAGCTCTGGGACAGATCTTCATCCTGGAGGCATACCTCTTTTTCGTTTCGTTTTTCACTTCAGCCCTTGGTTTTCTCATTGGGTTAGGCTGTGAATGAAGTTTGTATAAGGATTACTTGGTGTGATCATTGATTTGGTTAATTTATCGTTGATTCGTTTCGTTTCGATTGTTATTGGGTTTGAATATTTGAGAGTGCTTCTAAAATGAGTTACCATAGCTGAAGAAGTTAAGACCAATTCCAATGAAGCTAGTAGGGGAGCACATCTGAACTCAGCCCTCGTGATTAGCTCGGTTAAATGGTACAAACTATCTAGAATGGTTGAAAGCGTGTTTACTCTCCATTCAAACCAACAGAATACATCGATTTATTAATGGCAGCTCTAAACTACCCGAGAAAATCGACCCTAAGTTTGATGATTGGGTATCAGCCATGGTCAAGACATGGCTCTATAACTTAATAGAACCTAATATCCGAAGGAGTTATTTGTTTCTAAAGACTGCTCATGAGATTTGGAGTTCGGTGGAAGAAACATACTCACATTGTGAAAATTATTCCAAGATATATGAGATCAGGTTGAAGCTCAAGTAGATAGTTGAGGATGGCAAGTCAATGGCTGAGTAGTGCTCTAAGCTTACCGGCTTATGAACTGAATTGGATCATTATCGTGTCTATCGAACGGAGAACCCAAAGGATGCTGAGGCTTATCTGAGGATAGTTGATGAAGACAGGGTGATTGATTTTCTTGGTGGCCTTGATAGTTATTATGATTCAATCAAGGCTGAATTGACCGGTAGGGTTCCACCTCCTTATGTTAGAGCTGCACATTCTCGTATTTTGGGGGAGGAAACTCGACGACATGCTATAGGTTCTCATCCAGAACCAGCTGATCGATCCACCCATATTGCTTCTTGCCCAGAGCTGCAGTCACATCCTCCTTTGACAATAGGAGCCCACTTCTGTTTGACCATTGTCAGCGTTCAGAGCACACCCATGATAGGTGCTTCCTTCTGTATCCACACCATCGTGGGCGTAGGCGTGGCCGTGGCCATGGCAGAGGTCGTGAATCCGGAGGGAACCGTCAGCACGGTGCTCACCTCTCAGCTTCAGCGGAACCTCCTATATCTTGTACGGATCTTATGCAGCAGCATCAGTGACCTCGTCTCAGATGGCAGCTCTCCTTCCACTTCCACTTCCACTGTTCTCACTTTGCCCACTTAGGTATGGCTTCCGCATTGACATTTGCTCGGTCTTATAGTTCCTGGATCATTGATTCTGGTGCTTCTGATCTTATGACACATTCTTTTAGCTTGTTTAACTCATATACATCCGAATAGGCTACAGTTCGGGCTCACCTATTTTTGGGAAGGGCTTTATTTGCTGTTTTTCGAAATTAACCTTGAACTCTGTATTACATGTTCCGTCCTTTACATCAAACATTATATCTGTTAAGAGTTTTACCGAGTCTCTAAATTGTTCTGTGACATTTTTTCCATCTCATTGTGTTTTTTCAGGACATAGCGACCGGACAAACGATTGGTGGGGGTAAAGTTTGCAATGGATTGTATGTCTTGGAGAGTGATTCTGCGTCTCCACATATGGCTCACCAAGTATCCACTAGCTCTACTTTAGAGTCTATGCATTCATGGCATAGACATTTTGGTCACCCCTCTTTTGGTGTTTTGGAACATCACTTTCCTACTTTAACTAAACAATGTACTAGGTCTGATTTTCTTTGCGAACGATGTCAATTAGCCAAATAAAAACGTTCTGATTATCCTATTAGTAATCAGAGGAGTACGACTCCACTTTCTGTTATTCATTATGATGTTTGGGGCCTATCTCGAGTTAGTAGTTGATCTGGCTATAGATGGTTTGTCACTTTTATTGATTGTCATACACATCTCACTTGAATTTATTTGCTTCATCATAAAAATGAAGTGTTTGAATGCATTAAATTATTTCATACTATGATTCATACACAATATCAGGGTATTGTCCAACCTGATCTCATATATCTTGGAAAAATTTCCAGAATGTGAGTATGTTTCTTCCACCGAACTCCAAATCTCATGAGCGGTCTTGAGAAACAAATAACTCCTCCGAATATTAGGTTCCATTGAGTTATAAAGCCATGTCTTGACCATGGCATTGTCCAATACCCAATCATCAAACTTAGGGTTGGTTTCCTCGGGTGGTTTAGAGCTGCCATTAATAAATCGCTGCATTCTGTTTGCTTGAATGAAGAGTAAACACACTTCTGACTATGCTAGACAGTATGTATCATCCAATTTAACCGAGCTAATCAAGAGGGCTGAGTTCAGACATGCTCCCCTGCTAGCTTCAGTGGAATTGGTCTTAACTTCTTCAGCCATGGTAACTCAATTTAGAAGCACTCTCAAATATTCAAACCCAATAACAACCGAAACGAAACGAATCAACGATAAACCAACCAAATCAATGATCACACCAAGTAATCCTTATACAAACTTCATTCAGAGCATAACCCAATGAGAAAACTAATGGCAGAAGTGAAAAACGAAACGAAAAAAGAGGTATACCTCTAGTACGCAGACTGTCCCAGAACTAAAACACCATCAAAAACTCACCAAAACACTACAACTCCACCAGATCTGAGATCAGCATGGAAAAACGAGACTACCCATAAAATTTGGTCACCAGAGCTCCAATGGGGCTGAAACTTTCACGCCTCACTCGGTTTTTCGTGCTGGTTATGATGGTGCTCTCAAATTTCCATGGGTCGCTCTCTAACCTTGGTTCTGATACCATGTCAGATTTAGCCCAAGAAATAGGTTAGAGTGAAAAAGTAGAACTGAGATAGAGAGAGGGAGTAACTTTTCTATATATTTCTTAGAATGAAAATATTACACTTACATCTCTACTTCTACCCATATACGCACTAAGCCCCCTTGAGATAAATGCTATACAATACTAACCCATTATTCTCATTACTTCTAACATACTGCTACAATCAAGATATCTCTCCGGCCTTAGAAAGACCCAAATGAGTTACATAACTGCAGCAAGATAGGCACAAGTGATTTAGCAAATAGAGCCACGGGATCACTGCCCCTATAGAGGAAACTGCAACTTAAAAGAGCTTATAGAATACTCTAAAAGCAACTTAAGACTAGGCCGATTTAGATTTAAATATGACAACAAAGTGACTTACGTGGAGACATTTTTCTTCCCTGCACCGAGGGTATACCTAAACCACCAATACCTCACTAAAGATCTCAATGATTTCAACCCAGCTACCTATCCCCTTGCATCACACCACCACCAAGTTGCCTCTAAAAATTATCCATTTGATCTCCTCCATATACCCTGCTACAAATAAACTAGAGTAAGTTGACTGTTGACCAACCTCAACGCCAAACTTAACTATCTCACCAAGCAGAGAGCTCAAAGTCTGACAAGAGCCCCCTTCTAACTTTCTCCGCTAGTATCTGTCCACTTTCCCAGTACTAGGCTCTCATACAAAGTTTGAGCTGTACTACAGATTGTTTGTCCCCCCCACTTCTTACTGTACTTATAACCGTATCCCAAACCCCTACTAGGATCAAGTAGCAGAATTCCCAAACCCACAACAAAAATAATGTTAACTAGTTGTATCTTAACTAAAAATCATTCAAAAGTATGAGAAATAGGTGAAACTAATACAATAGTAATAATTTAGAAGATAGGAAGCAAACCATCAATAGAGGATCAAACTGATGTTCCTCCTTTACTACGAGAAACAACACTCTTGCCCATCTTTTTGCTTCAAGTTCCCACATTTCCAAGTCTTCATCATCATATGTAACTATATCATTTCCTAAATGACCGTGATGTACAAAAATTGTAGGGAAATTAATCAAGCTCTTCATAAGCTGCGCATCAGTACTAGAAGAATGCTTTTTCCCAGAAGCCCATAGCCACTCTTGGACTTTCACCCTTAGTGAACCTACAATAGGTGGAGCGTAAGGGGCAAAAGGGGGAGAACAAGAATAAGTAGCGAAGGAACTGAAATAGAAAAGAAAGTACAGCATAAACATGTTAGGCGTACCGTCATAATCAGTGAAATCCTGGGGGAGAGCTGAGATGAAGTGCAGAAGGAGTTCAAGAGGTACATCAACGGCAGACATCACAGAAGCAGCAGCTTCAAGCACCTTTTCAGAAACTGTCACGGATAGTCATTATATAAACAAGCTAAAAATTACTTCGTACAATCAAAGCGGACACATCTAAGATCCAACCAATTAGTAATATTCAACCTTTAAGACGGTACTTAGGATTAAAATGTTGCTTGCTGCTCTCAATGATGTATCTGAAAACATCCAATAACTCTGCCTTATGACTGTAAATAGTTCCGGGAGCATAAGGTTCCTGATAGAGTTCTGTTTCATGCTTGTCACGAGTCCGATCTCCGCAAGCAGCTGAAGCAATGCATTGTGCAAGGCTCATTAAACCAACTCGTCCAAACGAATACGTTTTGGCAAGAGATGCTAAATTGCTCAAAAATGCTATCAGTTCCCTGTCACCAAATGACATCATTAAATTCCCTCACGTTGCTGCGCATTTAAGTAGACTAGTACCACACTATAAAAGGGGGAGGAGGCAATCATCCAAGAAGAAAGGTAAGATGGATTTCAAAGACTCCTTATGGTCACTTCAGGATTTTCCATCTTGAAATCCACACTGAAAAGTAGTAGAGCTAATACTAGGTTTATAATCTCCAAGCCCAACTTTACCGGAAAGCTGAAACTCTACCAAAGAATTAACTGCCCTCTGATCCCTACTATGAAATATGCAAGTTGTTGTTGCCATTACAGCGAAGAACTAGACCCTTTTCAGGTCTTATCCTCGCTTAAGAAAAACAAGAATTCAAGAGAGAGATCAACATATGATAGGTTACCTCATGTGTAGGGCACTGGTATATTGCTGTAAAAATCTGCCAGCACCATCAATCGTCCCTGAGGAGTAGACTCCTTTTATTCCTGACGCAGATTAAAGAAACCTCAATTGCGAAATATATATATATATCTTTAACTTTATAACGAATAAATTTAATAATGTATCAGTCTCTATTAATAATAGTCACATCCATATGATCAATATCTTCACAAGTGACTTCAAAAATGTGGAAATTTACTAACACAAACCAAAAAGCATAGATTGGACAACTCTGAAATTTGATTACACATGGTCAAATAAAGAAAACAGATTGCAGCAGAGCAAACTTTAGCAATTGCTAAATTATAGCCAAACCCAGAAACATGGCAGTAGGCAGACAGACCCAACTCCAAGAAACTGGCAAGATAAAAGGCTGGTTAACTTTTGTTTGAAAACAAACCTATACGAGCTAGGACAAGAATTAATCTAAAAAATTTCCTTCAGCTATGTTTGAGTGATATCGGCATTCAACTTAGCCTGCGAAATCTCTGGCCTTTTCTAATTGTGCACATAGGCAATTAATCTAGGTCTTCTTCTTGCCAAATACAACAAGCCAAGACGAATGCACACACTTAAAGGTGAGATTAGTAGGTGAGATATTTCATACCGTCATCGCTTCCGGTCGGCCGTTATGGCCGGTTCCGGCCACCAGATCCGGTACCTGCGGTTGACTCTCGTAATATTCCAGTGTTACAACCTCCTTTGACTTCCCCACAGCCTACGATTGATCCTATTCTTGTAAACCCTATTTCTAGCGGCAATACAGCAATCAATTCGGCTCTTTCCTTGGCAAACCCTAATCCGATCATTAATAGTGCTGTTATTAATCCTCAACCACCTTTGAAATCCATCTCTTATGCGGATTCTCTTATCCGTAAAGGTGTTCCTCGTTCTTAGAACCCTAGCCGCCAATCTGCACTCCACGACATTAGTTTGGCTCCTAGGCCAACTGCAGTTATAGAGAACAAACCGGCTGTTCTATTCTCTCATACGGAGACTTCCAAAGCCAATCAGCAACTTGTCAATACTGTGATCCTAAAGTTATCTTTGGGACAACCTTCGTTGATTGATATTAGATCTCATATCTCCCAGAATTGGATACAGTAGAGTTTATTCTAGGTCGGATTGATCCTCGTAATGTCATGGTAAAGCTACAATCTGAGGAAGATTTGATTCGATCCTTGTCCAGGGAGGGTCACAAGATAAATGCCTGCACCTCTATAGGATATTTCGTTGGTCGCCTGACTTCGTCTTCAAAAAAGACTCTCCACTTGTTGCCGTTTGGGTAACGCTCCATCACTTACCTCTTACTTTTTTTGTTCCGTCCTTGCAGCGTATAGGTAATGGAATAGGTACTTTTCTAATGAGAGAACCCTAGCTTTAACCCATCCCATGTATGCAAGGCTGTGTGTGGAGGTTAATGTTGCGGAGGAATTACCTTCTGAGATTTGGATTGGAAATTCCAAAGACGAAGGGTTTTGGCAACGAATTGAGTATGAGGGCAGCATTCGTTATTGTTCACATTGTGGTCTAATGGGTCATGCTAATTTATTCGAAATCTTCTGCTCAACGCTTTGAAAATTCGGATTCTATGATTCATGAGAAGGAAATGAAATCTGAGAAGTCTTTGAAGGAGACAGCGATCAATACAAAGAGAAAGGATAAAGGGAAAGCTATCTCGAAAGAGCAGGAAGTTGTAGCTAAGCATAGCAATAGCTCGGCTAACAGGAAGGAGCAACAATGGATTCCAGTGGACAAACAGCAGGGTGCTTCTACTTCTAACCAAGGAAAGACCAACAATAAAGAAACTCATCGAGAGGTAATTGACTTGGTGGATAATGTCAAGCAAGTTTCTGTTATGAATGGAAAGAAGGCGCTGGTTGCTAAAAATCTGATGGTACGAAGGCTTCAGATGTAACCACTGCTAATACCTTTGGTCTTTTATCCCAACTAGAGGATCCTCTATCATAAGAGAGAATTGATGAGGAACTTGAAATGGCGCCAGATCCTTCTCTCCAAAAGCATGATGCTGCCAAGCAAACTAACCCAAAGGTGACCAATATGGAGGGTTTGGTTGTAAATAATCAGTTCACTCCCACTGAAGCAAAGAGCCCCGCCACTGCTGGGAATTCGTCTGAGGCCGTAGGCATCAATACAACAGGGACAGAAGTTGATGTGGCAAGGGACAGTGTTGGAATCTCATATGCAACAATTCTGGCCAACAATGATAAGGTTACGGGTGTGGTGCCAGCTATTTTGAAACAAGCTCCTTTGATCAAAAAGGTTATGAATGTTGTGACAGCTAATTCGACCAGAGATACAATTGCGTCAATGCTAATAGCTGCATATACGGGAGCAGTTAATCAGGATGAGAGTACACCGGAACGTCAGGCACCTGCTGTGCTCAAGGTGACTGACAATATGCCCCAATGCAACGTTTTGTCTCAAAACGTGGATAAAGACAGCACAGTTCCAGTTTCCAAGGATGTTCACAAGGATGAAAAGGGGGAGCATCAAGACCCTAATCCTCAATACAATCTATCTGACACAGAAGAAGTCATGGTTCGAAAAGGAAAAGGTAGAGTAAAACACAAGCGGTTGGAGCTTCAAAAGGAATGTCAGTCGGTTGACAACAACAATTTGAAAGAGACGGGCGATCAATTCATGAAGCGTTGTAAGAAGCTGATCTCCAAAAAGAAGAAACAATTTTTTTGCAGGAAAACATCAGTCACTAGAGCAGTTTTTTAAAAGTAGCTTTTATAACAGCCATAGGTCAAAGAGTTGAGCAGCTTTGGCTGATTTATTTGGAGCATTTTCAGAAGTTCTCTTTAGAGGTAAGGCTTTTTCAAGAGAGTCTCTTGAAAGTTCCCCTCCTTGTATGTTTTTTCTTGAATTTCAATCAATGTCGTTAGTTTAAGAAAATAATAATACAAGCAGCCAAAGTTAATATTTCACTAGTCGATTATCACACTTTTAGAAATACTAGTTGGTGCACATTATTTCAAGTAAGATCTTTTTTTGTTTTTGGCCAAAAGTTTTTTTTTTTTTTTTGACAAGTAAAGAAATAGTATTAACCAAAGGCGCTAAATCAGGTGACGCACCCTGTATATATTTACCCTATACGCAAGCAAAAGACCTAAGTGACAATAAAACTGTTCAAAAGCTCTACAAAGAACTTTCTGAATCTAGTATCGACTCAAACATGTGGTCCAGTAACCTACGAGCTTCAAATTTTGCTACATACTGATATAACTACAGCCATATTGCGTCCTTTTCGTTCTTCTTCTATTAGCCCCCTTTAATTATTATGGTGGCACTACTGCATAAGCCTCTGTTGAGTTTTTTTTTTTTTTTTTTTTGACACTCTGTTGAGTGTATTTTATAGAGCAGTCAAAGCATATACTCCCCCTGTTCTGAGAAGAAAGTTAACTTTGCTTACCAAAAGATCAACAAATGACCAACTCGAAATAAAATTTAACATCGATTCTAGATTTCGTGAAATAGTTTCAAATTTATTATGAATTCTTTGGATTCTAGCATCTATAATTTTGGACAAATAAATAAATATATAATAGATCTTTAGTCAATACTAAATCAATTGACCAATGCAAGTCAAAACTAGACTCTTTGAACGTAAAGAACAGAGTGCAATATAACTAGAACCAGTCTTCACAATTCAAAAATATGAACTCTACTCTGCCAGAATATGAATCCAGAACAAATGAATGAATGTGGAAAAATAAGAAAATAAAATATTAGAAAACAGACCAAATTCTTTATGATGCACAGGATCATTCAATCCTTGTAGAAATGGACCAAGTAGAAAATCTTCTTGCACTAATTTTGCACAGTTCCCATAATTCTTCCACTCAATTCCTAAAAATGACTGCATGATCAAGCACCTTACTGCATAAATAGGAATCAAAGTTAAAGAAGCATACATAAATTTCTAACATTGCTAATATGAAGGGGGGAAACAGATGACGTGAACACAATTTATGTAATACTCAAACAAAGATAGTAATAACCAAATAGAAACCGACGTCATACCTTGAGGATTATCATGACAAAATCCCCGCTGCCACAAGATAGCTAACCAGTCAAATATCTCTTTTAATGTTTCCATCTGACCACAAGTACGATTCACCGGATTGCCAGGTTGAACAGAAATATGAAGCAACAAATTTGTCTGCAACACTTAGCAAATTTTTTATTGGTTCATAGCATCATGAAAGGTTGCCTAAGACAAAAGCTGCGCTTGATTCTAAAAGTCTATACATAAAATCTCAAAACAATAATTATAAACTAGTTTGACCAATTAAGACAAGATAAAATGACCAGAAATGCATGAGATTACACGGATACGTATGTTATGATCTAAAATGAATCGAAGTTCTTCGTTTTTGTCACCCAGTTAAGGAAATGCTCTTATTTATCTCACAGCCCCACCTTCACTAACAAGCAATACACAATGGAAATGGGGTACTCTAGGCTTCCCATCTACATCCTAGTTCTCAAAAGACTCCCTCTGTTCCACTCAAAGAGTCCTACATTCTCTTTTGTGATGTTCCACTTACAGAGACTTGTTTCAAAAAGTAAGCTTACAAATGCTTTGAGTTTCTAAATTATTCCATGTAATCCTAGAATTACTATTAACCAAACTATTTTACTCTTTAAAACCCAAGGGACAGAATGGAAGCTTTTCCACGGATCGCACAACAAAACTTCCTGATAAGCTTTGTTCTCAAAATTAAAAAGACGTGATTTCCCCTTCCATGGTGGGTTTCCGATATTTGACCACATAGCATCGTGAGGGCAAGAGAGAAATGGAAGGCTCAAATTAATAAAGTGATACTGCAAACCAAGGTTGGGAATGCAATGACATTTATTTCTAGGAAAATAAAAAGAAAAGCAAAAAATAGCTATCACATGACTTGGTGGTGTTTCCCCTTCGTTGCTAGCCCATCCGAGTTGTAGTGATACTGCAAACTAAGGTTGGGAATGCAATGACATTCATTTCTAGGAAAATAAAAAGAAAAGCAAAAAATAGTTATCACGTGACTTGGTGGTGTTTCTCCACCATAATGGAAAACCCAGGAAACCGTGATTGCAATCACAACTTGATATTATACCTGGTAACTCCATGCTGCCTCGACCAAGTGCGTACCATACTCTTCAAGCATCTCATAAAGAAGAAAGAACGCTCCCCATTTCTGTCGATCATTAGAACGAGAATCATCCGAGTTGTAGAGTTTCCCTACACCAAGAGACTTGGCTTCGTTGCTAGCCCATCGCCCCTTTTTGGTCATACCATCGGAGACTGAACTTGCTCCACTAGGCATTGTCACTGAACCAGCAGAAATCTGGCTGTCCTCACTTATCTGCATTACAGTCTTCAATATATGCAATGATTGTTTCCTCACTATACCTTCCGTATCAACCTTATAAGACCCAAAATTAAGGATAAGGAATTAGTATTCTTAATCTATAACCAAATCAGTGGAAGAAGAGATTAACAGCCAAACACATACCAAGCCTCTCTTCATTTCATTCCAAAATTCCATCTCAGCCCTTAAGTCAAATATGTCTTCTCTTGCTGCAGAAGTATCTTCACATACATCATCTTTGTAGAAAAAAGGTAAATACAAAGAGAGTGCAGTGTATGCATCTCTTCTCTCTAAGGGCCCCAGCAGAAACAGTGACTTGCAGCATTTCCAGATTCTGATAAAGAAATGATTCCTGGAAAGCAAAGATATCGGCACAACACAATAAAAATTAGATTTAAATGATCAGGTATTGGTTCATAATGTTTGAATGAATGGTCGTCATCTACCTGGAAAGAGTAAACTTCTGCCCGCAAATTGAAATCTCAAAAGTTCTGTCAGACGTAAATGTTTTTAGTACAAGTGGAAGGAGAAAGGTGACTGCACATGCTCGATGTTCCGAACCTTGCAAAAGCATCCTGACAGTCATATTACAAACATCCCACAGCAAATTTCCAGTGAATGTTTGCACACTTGACCCATTTACCAAAACAGATTCACATGCAATTCCAACAGAAAATCTACTTTGTAGAGCAGCATCTAAAATGGAGGTTAATATATGGCATGATATACGCAGTGGAAATGATCCAGACTCAGTTAGCATGGCATCCTCAGTCATGCCAATTTGAGTTAGCTGGACATCGTGACCACAAGCTAGCTGTCTACTCCACCGATAAACAGTGAGTTCTTCACTTTGAAGCATTCCCATAGATAGACCAACCAATCTTAGAAAAAAAGGCACCATCGTTTCTTCCACAATCCCCCAGCTATCTGTTTCTACCACAACATCCAGGAAAGAGTGTACAGCCTATATCCAAAATCAGAAGAAAAAAATGAATAATCAAATATTGAGCTGACATAGCATATTTGATAAAATTAGTACACAAGTTGTACTCTCTTACTTGCTCAAAGTTGCTCTTACCTTGTTAAGAATTTCACGCTCATAATTATGCATTGACTTCATCAATGGAACTAAAACTTTCCAAATAAAATGTTGTAATGCAGTGCGATCAGACCCTGCAGAGAAACATCTGTAAACACCTATAAGATAATAGCGCCCAAGTATTCCAATAAGAAACTTAATAACCATTGTCCCAAGATGGACCATATGCTTTTCTTTTTCTTTTCTGTTCCTATTTCACATTTTTTGGGCAATAAAGTGGCTCAACGTGCAATCAGGATTCGAACACAGGGTGAGTGATAATGCTTGATACACGCTTTTTGGTATCTAAGTTGGTAGCTTAAGTGATAATTATATCCGTAACAACAGAAAAACCAATGCAAGATGACCAATCTAAACATGGGCCACAACAAATGAGAAGAATGTAGTTTATGCTGTTTAATGAAGATAATGGGCCATTTCCAAGCCAATGATATGCCAGCTGGAGCTCCTTCTAGAGGGGATTTTTCACAAGGAAGGCCACTTCAAAGCAACCTTAACAGTGAATAATTTGGGGACTACGTGGCAGCTTGTATGCTTAAGAGAGATCAAAAGAAAGTGGATCATTGTTGATCCACCGGTCATGTGAACTTTTTTAAGTTAGGTATTACCCAACAAAAGTAAAAACATTTGACCCACATTGGGACAAACATTAATTATCTGACTCTACTGCTGCTCTATAGGATTAGATCAAACAGAGTACTGCCATGAAACCATGTGTGGCAGTATGTAAGAAAGAAAAAGGACAAAGAGTGTCCTAAGAAGCTTCCAACTAAACAACATGGAATTAGCTCTCAATGAACTGCGAAATGCAAACAAACAGTATTAATACCTGACCTCTTCAGAAGGTGACAGAGTGCAGCCACAAATGATGCAATATAATTGCACTGCTCATAATCCAACTTCACATTTCCACGAGTCATGTCCTAGCAAAAATAACCAAACTATTTCAGCAACATACAAATGCACAATCTTTATGAATGCGACAGAAAAGAGGGGTGAGAAAAATCACATGCTGCTAGAATTTCTCCCTCCCTCCCTCTCCACGGAGAGGAGTATACAACGTTTCTAGCTCGAGTAATGAACAAAGAATGTATAGGAAAAAGATATTCCCTCATCCCAAAATAAAATTCCACTATTCCATTTTGGGGTAAGTGTCCAAATTTCCTTTTTGGAGACAAACGAAAGAGTTAGGACCACAAAATTTTCTTGGGCCCACCACTATACTCCTATCCACGAATTTACTAAGTCCAACATCATCCTTAAACTTTGCGTCAATACAAACTAGGATACGTAATTTGGGAACGAGGTATTACTACTTACACTCCTCGTCACCAAAACAAAAAGTCTCACATGACAAATCAAAACTTCTACTATTGTACTTTTCACTTCTCCAAAACTTCGTTTAATCACATTAAGTGTCTATTTGGAAACTCCACTTCCATAACTTGGACTTAGAATCGGGGCTCCAACGCCAATTCTGCTGTTTGGCTGTAGAATGAATTTTTTGATATCAAAGTCCACATGCCGTAAATCCATGAACTGAAATCTTTACTGTGAATTCCAAAATCAAATCATGGACCTATCATTTTTCATTAAAAGTAAAAAATGTAACCGAACACAAAGCGCTCTAATTCTAATCTCGCAGAACCCAATGAAAGTGAGTTCTACTGAATGTGAACACTTTTGAATAATTGAATACCAATACTCTGCATCAACAGAGTTATCTTCTCTTTCTTTTTTCTCACCGCAACTAAGAATCATTCATACAATAACAATTATCTCTGAAAATGGGACTAATTCATTTGGAAAATTATAAAGGCACGTGGGAATTTCATGGAATGGAGGGAGTAAAATTGTTATATGAATGAGAGCACATTGCTTAGGTTACACCATTAAACATGAAAATGGTGGATAACACGAAAATGGGTTCTCTCTTTCTTTTACATTTACTTCTTCTCACTTTCGGTGTTTTTAAGTGAGAAGCGGTAATGGGTAGGCAAACCTGAGTGAGAGAGGGAAAAGCATCAAGAAGCAGAGACAGAAGTGAAGATGCAGACAAGCTTGTTGAAGAAGCGATGATACAATCTAACATAGCCGGAACAGCCTCCTGCGGAATCTTCCAGAAGCTGGTTGACAGTGAATTGACGTAGTTCGCCATTGTTGTTCTCCCAGTCCCAGACAAAGTCAGGATTTGTTCAATCAAAACACCTAAACCCCAAAAATGCAGGGTTTTTGTCGAAACAGTCAATTTAGTTTTGAAATAAATATGCGAATGCTCCAAATGACCACTTAGATTTTAAAAGTATACACACTCCTCCCTCCAACTTAAATGGTGTCATTGCTCCCGATGAGTCAGTTTTCAACTTTCATTTTTATCGTTTTGCTTATTTAGGCTCAGATCACGAATCAGATATATCACAACATTTGAATATCTCAACATCTAACATATTTCATATATTTTCATTAT
>JAOWAN010000043.1:2810647-2824898 GCA_028566635.1 Lobelia cardinalis
CGTAAGCTAGGTTCTATGGTGTTAAAGATCCATGAGACCACCATGGAATTCACCGTCTGCCAGAGTTCAATCTCCTCTGCATTTGTTGGTTTATCGATTGTCCCGTCGATAAAACCAACCTTTGTCTTGGCTCGTAATGAGCCCTTGAAAACCTTAGCCCATTCTTCATAGTTCTCCCCTTTCAACTGAACATGGGTGAGAACCATACCAGGGTTGTCGCTTGAAGAGAGAAAATATGGAGAGCGCCTTGTCTCCATGATCTGCTTCTCGGCAAGCTTCTCCGCCATGTTCGAATCAAATCCTTGGTTGCTCTGATGCCAAGTTGAAATTGTATAACTGAAGGATAATTGGCAAAACAAATTCCTTGATTTACAATGTGTGAATTACACCAATATATATACAAACCGAGAGAAGTCTGTCAAATCCCTACCATTATGCTAGCCAAATATCACTCTAACTAATTGCCTTATATTTACATAAAAGGTTGACATCTATCTATATGGAAAGGAAAATAAAGTAAATATAAAAATGGATATTGACGAATCATGTCAATATCTCAACACATACCTATCCAGGTAATCAAAAGTGTAAATGGAAACGGAAAAAGAGAGATGGAAGTAGGTCAGGTCAGGTCAGGTTCATCACTGACTCAATACCCACTTCCGCTTGGCTGACTCAGCTTCCCACCTACCTTTCAAACGATGTCCAACCGCAGTCAGTCTGTCACACTGAAAATTCTCAAACAGACAAACACACAGACACACAGTGATACTCTCACCCCCGCACTCCCTTAGCGCCCCCAACACACGCACACACACACACACACACACACAAGAATGCAGTTTCTTTCACTGTTTTCAGTACAATCGTTATTTATTCTATCAACCATTTTCAGTAAGTGAAACCCTTTTCCCTGGTACTATTCTACAATGTATTTCTTTCCTAAACATGGCATTTTTTACAAAAAAATTAATCTCCTAATGATCATTCTTTTGTAGGTTTGATTAAGTTTGCTATTACCCAAGAAGGGTTTTGCTCTTTGCCACCACTGATTACCTCCGACTCCAACTCTAAGCCTCTCTATTGGAAAGTGACAAACCCCACTCTATCCCCTTCCCATTTACAAGGTTAGTGCCTCGGTTTGGTTGCTTGAAAATAACAAGAATTCGGAATTGTGTTATTATGCTGTTTTCTTTTCTTTACTGTTAGTAATGTTTGAAATTGAAGTTCCTGGGTTATTTTGAATTTAGTGTTTCTAGCGCCCTGTATGGTTGCTGGAGCTGGAGATTATTATGTTTTTTTTTTTTTTTTTTTTGTGTTTCCTTTTCCTTTTTCTTTCTCTTTCTAATTGGTAACCTGTTAAAAATTTCAGGTTTACTTTGAGATTGGTGTTTAAAAAAGCTCCCTGTTTGGTTGCTAAGATTATTGTTATTATTATTAATGGTTTTTTGTGGGGGTGGGGAGGGATATTTTGTCAATTATGGTTGCTTTAAGGTTAGATGCTGTTGGAGTTTTAGATTACTTTAAATTAAGAAGGTCCCTCCTAGTCCTGGGAAATAAAATTTATACTTTATTATGTACCGTTTCAGTATCATTGTTTGTTGTTAAAACTGAAAAGCAGTTAATTTATTTGGTTTTACGCTCTACCAGTTACGGTTTGTTTTAATGATAGTTACTACTGAGATTTTCTTGAGTACTTTGAACTTGTTGTCTTTGTAGATGATTCTTTATTGAATGGCAAATTGGGATACTTCTGGTTTGCAGATTTGCCAGGGTTTACTCGAAGTGTGTATAAAAGTGACCATGCTTTAATCACCCCTGAAAGTCATGTTTTCAGCCCATTACCTCATTGGTATATTCAACTCTTCATTTGGGTTTGTTTTCTTTCAATCATTTGCTGTCGGTTCATCATTTGAATTGACCCAATAGGAGCAATACACTGGGAGCGTATATTGTCTCACCAGCAATGGGCTCACATTTTGTGATGTACCTCGCAAAGATGCAAGGTATGATTTCATTTAGATTATGGACATCTTACAATAAGGTTTACTCCCGACTTTTATTTGGTTCAAACTTCCTAAAAGAACCTTCGGGTTCAACTGATGCACTTTTTTGAAGCATTTTGTTAATTCGTTATTCAATTTGGTTTCATAAGATATAATGTTTCTGCAATGACTCGCGCGTTATATTGCGCCATTATTGTTTTTTCTTCTTGTTAGTAGTTCAACAATGTTTCGATGTGTGCAGAAAATTCAAAATCAGGGCTCCCATCAAATCATGTCGAGAGGTTTGGATGCTTTTCCAGTTCATATGGTAAATTAATATATGCAATAAAAAATTTTCATCATCCCTAAAGTTGTATTGTGTTTGTTTATCTTTTAGGTTCATATTCGTGGTTGAGGGTATCGTGACATTCACTAATGTTTCTGGTGTCAGCCAAATACTCAAGGTAGGGGTGCATTTTTGATATTGCAATTATTTGCTTAATCCTCCCTCTGTTTAATTTTAAGTGTCCCGAAAGCGACATTTTCCCCTCACATGTCACTATCATGGACCCTTAAAAAAATGAAACGGAGGGAGTACGAGCATCTTGCTTCTGTCTATACTAGCACCGAATAGATGATAAATCTTAGATGCATGATAGTTTTGGCGAAGGACCAGCTAAGTTAGGATATCTACATTATCTGCATTTATTGTGGTAATTGCATTTTCATTCTACAGTCGTCTTTATACGTATTGTTTGCTGCGAACAGCTGTAATTGGTACTAATCAAACTGATTGAGAATGCTTGGTCAATGACCATGCAGAAATGAAATGAAGAAACAAGAAACAAGAATCTGTTATTTCATCCTATGCATGTATGATGTATACAATTTATTATGTGATCAGACTTCTCTCAAACTGGTGCCATTCCTTAAATTTACGGTCTCTTATAAGTTATAATCCATTTTCTATAATCTTGTTGACGAAATATAGACCCAATTTTTCATGAAAACCAGTAATTATCTTGGTTTTAAACTGAACTATTATAAGATCTCACTAGTAGTTCAGTGATTGTTTGATATGAAGCTGCCATGATAAGTAACCATCGGTCAATGAAAAGGCCCTGAATTGTAAGTACTTCATGTAAATCTCTTGAAGACATTGTTTGAAAAACTTACTTTCTTTCATGATTTGATAGTTTGTCTCAAGTTAAGAAAAGCATTATTATATCTTAATCCTGCCATGCATCACTTTAGCAATTGCTTTAAAGCCACTGATTCTTGCAAATTATTATGGAGAGAAACATTAGTCAGGTCCTGGTGGCGGAGACGAGAGGCATATAGTTAACCAAATCCATGGCAACATCTTGGATGTTGGAGAAGTCTTGATCTTCAAGAAATGATCTCCTAAATTGGGTCCTTAGCTAAATGCTGATCTGGCTGTATTCACCATCATTTCCACTTATTCCTCTGCAAATTAATACTTATTTTGAATGAGTTAGGCCTTGTCTGGTAGAGTGGTACAATGGTTTTCAGAACACAGCGGTTTTATGACGCAATGTTTTTGAATCAGAGCTGATCTCTTATTTTTGTGTTTGGTGCAATTTTTCAAAAACAGAGTTTATAACCTATGCACTGGCATGAAAAGACATATTTCCCTTTTTAAAATATTGCCATGTTAATTTTCGATGACTACTCCATGCATAAAAAAAGCATATCTATATTACCATTGTGCATTTCACATATTTTAGAGCTATATATAGCTTTACATGTTTGTACCATTTTCTAATTATACTAAAATTTTTGATAATTACTCCATGAAAAACTTTATAAAATATTTGCTTTAGAACAAGGAGGTCTTTTAACATAGTAAAATATTAGAGAGAGGGAGGACAAGAAGAAACAAAAGACAAAGTACGAATTTGGTGTTGCACTTGCACCTACTGGCCACAGTTTTAATGAAATTGGAAAAGGGCTGATATTGTCCATATCATCTTTGACGCTATCACCACTGCTGTTTCCAGCGGATTTCTACCACTCCAAAAACAGTCTTTTTAAAACGCTGAGATTCAATTCTGCTCTATTGATACACTTATTTTGATGAAAACGGAGGCGATTTTAGTGTTAAATGCTAAAACCGACGAGGCCATAGTTATTTTAACATAATACTCTCCTAAAGTGCTTGTTTGACAAGGTATTTGGTTTGAGTATTTGCACTTGCATTCCCCTCCCCCACCCATTATTGTTAGCGCAAAAGTTGGCACTCTATGCATTTACCGGATGCATGTTGGTTTACATTTCCACGTGCCATCTGGGGATGGGAGGAGAGCATAGTTGTTAAAGGTGAAAAGCGCAGCGAGGCGCATAGACCTGCTCAAGCCTTAGGCGCGAGGTGCAAGGTGAGGCGCGGGCTTCATGCAAGTGAGGTGCATTGTTAAAAGTAAAAATAAAAATTCAGTCATAAGTATACATTTCTTTAGGCTTGGACTTGGAAGCCACAATTGATTCCTAAAATATTAGAATAACAAGAATTATGAAGCCATAGCAACATTAGCAATGTAACTAAATACCAAAAAGAAACATATATTAGAATGAATCTCCAAGGAACTTAGCTAACTTCATGTTTGCCTAGTTATCCAAGAAAAACAAGCAAGAACGAACCTAGCTTAAGTTACCGTGTTCACTAACATTTTGGAAACTAAATTCTGAGTAGAACAACGTATACCCTAAAGAAAGCTTGTCCAGGGTAGTCAATAAGCTTTAGATTCTGTCCTTTTGGTTTCATGGAGAGAATAAAACTCAACTTTGAGTATTTAAGTAGGTCTGCTGGCTTTTTGGCTTCCCCTTGAGAAGTATTGCAGTGCTTCTCGCAGCTTAGTACACTGATAATAGGCCTGCTTTCAAGAGGCGTGCCTCATGGGGCCTCGAAGCCTCGCACCTTAACAGAGGCGAGGTCCCAACCTGCGCCTCAAGTGCACCTTGTGTGCCCAGCCGGGCTTTTAACGACTATGAAGGAAATGGTTGTTAAAGCATGATATAGATTGTTGGGCTTTGTCTCTTTCAGCTTAGGTTTTTAGATGAGTTGGTTACTCTTAACAATTTGCATTATAGTATGTTACTCTTTGATTGCTAAGAACACTTTTCATTACTTGCATAAACCTTCTAGTAGGATGAGATCATGCCTCTTGATAAAAGTTAGGGGAGAAGGAAATTTGTGATCCATCATTTGCAAGCTAATGGCATTGTTTCAACATATCAGCTTTGTTTTATTTGGCATAGGTAAGCATGAGTCTTTATGGGACTCTTTGACAAATAAAGGAAAGAAGGAAGCATGTGGCTGAATGTGTTATCGCATATTCTTGTGTTTGTTTGAGGAATCATTTCCAAAACCCTGATTGTGAAGTTCTAGAGGACTTTCGGATGAAGTTCAATTGGTGTGGCAGAATTATTTGCATCAAGTTATTTGGGAGAATACATGCTAATGCACATTGTTCATTCCTCTGTGTGTGTGTGTGTGTGTATAATGCTCAACCATGAAAACTGTTTTTATCACTTTAATTGCTATTGATGTGGATTCCTTGTCAGATGGTAGTTAACCATTGATCTTGAGTTCCTATGATGACCACTCCATTAGTAATAGAGACTGTAATTGTTAGGTTTTTACAGAGAATAAAAGAAAATACTCTTAACTCAAAAAGGATCCATGCGATACATGAAACTAATTGGACCATTAGAACATCACCAATCGATGAAAGAGTGAGCCGGTGTCATTCGGGAAGGTTGTGAACAGCCAAACCACGATCCTGGAGAACCATGCGTCTAAAGATATCCACACAATAGAACTAAAATTGCCAACAATCGCGTCACGACGGCCACAGAAGGAGATCAAGTTCATGTCTCACAAAGTACTAGCTTTGGGGTTTGAGATTAAGACTATTTTCTCTTTTGAAAACAGCTACAGTTTTCTTTTTATGTCACACACACAGACACATTTTCTTCCCATTGAAAATTGACTAGTTATATGAGAGGTAGAAATCTCAGAAATCCTAAAGGAGAGAGTTTTCTCGAAATGGGCTTTGCCCCCTGATGCCGGACATAAGGACAAGCACATGGGGATTAGATTTGAATCTTTAATTGGCTATGTTTTATTATTCAGAAATAACTTGCTTATTATGTATCGAGTAGGATTAGTGGATAAACCAGGATTAGCATTGTTATTTCCTATGATTTTTTTTCAAGGGCGGGGCCCAGCAATCCAAATCATTTCTTGTCCCTCCACTCAACTCGGTTATGAAATTCGGAATGCAAATGTCGGAATACATAGCATTATCCATGAAATAAATGAAGATTTTAGGACAATCACTACAGATGGAGTAGTGGAACAGGAACACACATGTAATTCTCCCTTCGTCCTGAAAATTTGTTCCATTTTCTTTTTTTGCGTGGCTCGAAAAAGTAGTCCCATTTCTAAAAATTGTTGTTTATTGTAATTTAGAGACGGTAAGATGTATGCCATATCCTAAAACATTGTGTACATAACAAGCCTGATTTCACTTCAAACATGGATCCATTTTGAACCACTTTCACAAAATTCATCATTTGCCAAACTGGAAAGTAACCGGTTCCAGACTATACCACTAACAACCAGTTTATGTCTTACCCAAACAGTCCCCTAAAGTCTCACTTAACTAAGCCAAAACTTCTACTTTAGTCCATTCTTAGTGTGTCAAACAGAAGCGTAAGATATCTTCTCTTTTTGCTCTAAAGAATCCATGTTCGAAAGTCAAACCATTTTACGAGAAAACTAGAATTCTATACATGCGAACTTGTAAAGGAATATGATAATTTGCTATTTGAAGTTTAACATAACAGGGACATACGTTGAAACTGATAAAAGTCTATGACCTTAGCATTTGTAACATGACTCGTTAGTCTTTATGTGAAACATGCCAAAACAGGAAGTCGGAACTTTGAGTGGAATGAAGGGAGATTTGTTACTCCTTCGTTCTTACATAGCTGAATGTGCAGTGAAAGTAGCAATAAGAAAACCACTCTATAGAATGATGTCAAATTCATGATCTATATGCCTTACAACTAGAAGCCAAGTTAACCTAGTTGGATAGATGGCCTTTATTCTTGATGGTTTGCTTTTCAATAATGTTCAAATCTTCCTTAAGGTTTCTTTGAAGTTCAAGTAGTTGGGGTACCATCTGCTCTTTGTTGTAAATTCTAATGACCAAGTCCTTAAGCCTAATGACATCAATTCCTCGATTCTGGTGCTGTCATCAAGCTGGATATTTCTTGATGGCATTTATCTTTGTTTTAGGTGGATTCATTTGCTTACATACCTCCAAATTTTGAGCATCTCTTAACATGCGATGGATCTGCTACTCTTGTTCTGTTTGAAAGGAGGTATATTTCTACCTCCATTATACTTTATGTTACGCTGTAAATATTTCCACCTGTTCCCACTTCATATGGTTTATCTTCAGTACATGCATTGCTCGAAGTACTCTCTTATCTCCCTGAATTCTTCTTTTCATCATATCATGAGAGATTATTATCCCAATGCTTGACTGCTGGTAAAAGTGTTGCTTAGCAGTGGCGGATCTATTTGGGGAAAAAAGGGGTCAGTTGACACTGTTCACTTTTATACAGTTACCATTTTACCACCTTATATTTTTGGAAAAATGATTTTTAGCACTAAAAAATTAGTATTATTAATTTTGAACCCTTTAATTTTAGGACAAAATTATTACACAGATTTTTGACCCCTTTTTAAGTCAAACGCAAAAATTTAGGTATATTTTTGATTGATGTTATAATCTTGACCCCTTTCAATTGATTTGTGGGATTCACCACTGTTCCTTAGCACACAGATTCTTAACTTGGTTAATTGTTTACAATAGCCAACTAAAAGTCTCTGCTGACACTTACAGAGTATATTGTAGTAATTGCCTGCCTAGAGTGCCAGTGGACGGTCTCATGCCTTGTCATATCATCATGTGACTTCAAGTAGATTTATCCTCTAGTGGGCCATAAGGCTCAGGCTAAGTAAATTATCATGCCCCGTTATGCATGCTACTGCTGTCTCGTGAAGCTGCGCACATTGAGTTAACTGTAAAAAAATTACTGTTGCTTCTGATCTTTGTGGCATCAACTACTGCCTATTGAGCTTCATCATACGGAAAGACCGGAAAAAGATTGGGTCAGGCAATTTCTCTTGGATATGCCCTGAGCTTATGCCCATCACATCTTATTCGGCATAATATGATCTTGTCTATGAGAATCTCTGCCCCTTAAGATCACGGGGCATGGTTCATTTCTAGTCTATCTGACCTGCATTTATTTTCTGTGACCATAACCTTGTTATTGGGGACAACGTGCCCTAGTCTATCTATAATGCTTTCCACTTATGAGCTGATGGTCATGGTTCTTTCTAGTCTCTCTACACTAAATTCTCTCTCTCTCTCTCTCTCTATATATATATATATATATATATATATATATATGTGTGTGTGTGTGTGTGTATGTCACTCTTCCTCTTCTTACACACATACCCACTCACTCCCCCAGCATTTTGTGGCATTTGAAGCTATAAAGTGTAAATGAATTAATGGTTCTTTCGAGCCTCAAAAAAATTTTTTTTTTTCCCTTCAACTGGTGTTGCTGTTTAATTTTACTATAAGTTTCAAAAAGAATTCCCTTCTTTGTAGGCATGCCTACCTGGAGAATCATCTCCCCGAGTTGATTGTTGGCTCCACTGAAAAGCAGCCTCTTCTTGAAACTCCAGGCGAGGTAAGTACCGATTCATTTCTTATTTTCTCATGTTTTCCATGAAATTTTGCAAATCAAGTTAATTGTGTGATTAATGTATTTAGTTTTTGGGAGAGACAAAAGGAGCATACATGTATTGTATGCTTCTGACAAGTAACTGAAGAAGCAAATAGGAGAACTTTTTGATTAAATCCGACTCTGTTTATTTGATATGGTTTCAAGTATGCAAACCTAATCGTTTTATTACAGGTATTTGAACTCCGGAAGCTTCTCCCGACATCATTGCCTTACGACTTCAACATCCATGTGAGCCATAATTCAGTTTCCGAAGCTTATTTTTCTTTTATTTGTATATAATTATGTCTGTAGAGGCTATATCTGTTACACAGAAACTGTTCAAACTCAGTGTTCCATTGATAGAAGGAAGATTCTTAGGCGTTAGGATAAAAGGATGGAAAATTGTCTTCCTAAGACCAGCTATTTAAGGTGATATGAAAGTTTACCTCTTTGGTTTAAACTAGCGAATCATGGGGTGCTGGATTTACGTCGAGTAGGTTAAAAGGTTGAAGGAGAATCTGACCACATCAAACCAAGCTATTTCTTTCAGGACAATATTTTGAAAGTAATTTAACTATTATGTAAAACTACTATAAGAGAACCCGTTATGGACAAGTTTTTAGCTTCTGTAGCAATCAAATATATTTAATTGCTAAATTGGTCAAAGTGTCCATCATTTCTCCAACTCTTTCCCCTCAATTCTTACAACTCAAGTAGCACTTGCAAGCTTATTTTCTCTCAAACCTGTTGGATTTGGGTCTCTTCATTAATGTGCTGTTGCACTGTAGATGGTGTGAGACTTCAACTTGTGAGATGCATGTTCCTCCACTGACATCATTGCTGATTATCACCACCTTGGATTTTGAGTCATCAAGGTAATGAAATAAACCCACAGCACACATAGGAATTGCCGTGAAATTACTAATTATTTTGAGAATAGAGAAGAAACTTCAAATATCAATCCGAGCATCCTGACCAAAGAAATTTTCCATGCCACTGCTGTCCGTACGAGAGTCATTAGATAGGACACCCTCCCTTCTTGATACTCATTTATCTCACTTTCTAATGTTTTCCATTCTCCACTAACGAAAAGTCCCACCACACAACCACTAGTTGCAATAAAGGGGATATTTGCACATTTAATACAACTAAAAAATTCTCTCTTGATCACCTTCTCGAAAGATAGTTGCAGTAATGAAATATAGAGTACATACCAGATGCACCGAGTGTGCAGAAGAATCCAATAATATATTTATTTTTCGAGATTTTTACCGAGCCATCAGAGTCTGAATGAACTGCAAGAAGGGCGACGGAGATTGTAAGAAGAATAAGAGAGTTAAGGATCAAAGCAGTGAACTTTGGCGAGTTCAGCAGAAATGAGAACAGGGCGTTGAAAGCTGAGTGGCACGAAGGAGGGAATAGGTGGAGACAGGTAGGTATAGAAGACCATATGAATACATCAGGTTGTCACCAATCAATAGTGAGGTAAAGGAGCAAAATGGTGGAGAGTGGTGGTTCTTTGGAGGTGCGTGTAGCAGGGAGTGGATGGAGACAAGAAGAATTGGAGGGAATTAGGATGGGAAAACCTGCTGATACAAAAGTAGCCATCCCATTGCTGTTTCCACCTTTGTCATATTAAAGTCTGCCCAAGAGGGTGGCTGTTGATCCACCGGCAAGGAGAATTACGACGTAGAGAGCCACTCTGAACCACCGTTTGTTAGTGTTTGATAGTGCTTTTAAAACGTGGCATCCCTCAGTCTTTCTGGACAAAAATTAACACACGAATTGGTAAATTGGATGACTACCCTTTGTTTCTCAGCTCTTCCTCTCGAGCAGCCTCCATGAAAAGGAAAAGCAAATTACTGGACAAATTTTCTGTAGAGTAATATTTATGAGCGAGGAATGTTGAATGGGCTTCAAGAAGTTGTCCTTCTGCACTTGCTACATTGCTACTTTACAGCGCACAAGCTAAGCTTGAAGCATAAAATTTGACTTTGCTACTTTGATATATAAGTATACATAATTACACACGTGTTCACATCAATTTAGCCCTGCTTTGGTGAGAAATTAGTAGTTCCTCTTACTCTTGGATACCGAAGACAATTCAGATTGGATATTGATTTCTGTTAACAGGAATGACACAATTGACTTGGTATTTATCAAAGTGCTACAGATATAGATGTATTCTACAATATCAAGTATCAACACATTAATGGTTGTTTTCTTATGAACCTGTAAGATGCTTTTGTAGTTCGTGGTTTATCAAAAAATTAGTAAAACTTAATCAACATGCAGTTATTTTCCTTCTTTCACTTACTTGATAGTCCTTTTCTTTTGGTCCAGTGTAAAGACAAAATAGTAGGAATTCTTGACCATAATGATTGGATAATATGCAATCTAGTCAGAGGTGATTTGCCCACTTTCTCTTTTTTGTGTGTGGAAAGTGATGGTTTTGTCTGATGCAAGATTAATGATTGACATAACAGCTCTTTGCTGCTTTGCTGAAAATGAAATCGATGATATAGATCCATCCGTTTGCTATTTTTTTATTTCCTTAGTTCTACTTGAACTGTTTATTTTTCATTTTCTTCTTATGAGTATTTAAAGAGTTCCCACTTGAAATCAGTATGAAAGTTCTACTCCCTCCATCCCAAAAATTGTATCACAATTTGTCCATGATCATGACAGTTTGTAACATTCATTTTTGAGGCGGATGAAGTAAAATTTACTATCTTTATTTTTACAATTACAAAGCTAGAAACTCAATTTTGAAATTTCTGCTACACTATTATGGTAAGCCTAAAGTACATAGTAAAATTACTGCCTCAAAATCTCAACTATATTACCACTTATCAGGAAATACACGTTATATATTCAGAAAATGATATATGAAATTTGCAATGATAAAATAATTAGATTAATTATATACAGGAAAGTTGTAATTCTAAAACATTCACATGCATATTCACATGTACAAAATTACTAGTATTAGAAGTTTTGTCTTAATGATTATGATGGTGAGTAGTTAATTTTTAAAACCCAGCTCTTTATTTTAGTTTCTTTTGGGACTATATGTTGGCCAGTAATTGATGTTTGTTGATATCATTACTAATCTCCTTACGCTCTATTTCATGAATATCGTTCATCGCAGATCATGGACTTTCAACCAGGAGAGTTTCTAAATGTGAAGGTATGCTTTTCCCGTTTTGTTAGTTGAACTAAAGATTATTGCATGTCATTGGCTCAACATTGCTTGGCTATTCAAGATGACATACATGATACATTACTCAGCCCACGACCAATATAAGGGAGAAAGAAATTATTTACTGCATTGGACTGCAGTTTAAATGTACTATGGTTATACTCCTCCTTAAGTTTGGTTCAATCTTTGGACAGTTATTATGTTGTTGAGCTTCAAATTTATATCCTCATAGGCACCTGAAAAAGTTAAATCCATTTCTGCCTCTTTGTTTCGACAGGAGGTCCATTATAATCAGCACGGTTTGTTACTTTTAGAGGGACAAGGTGTTTATCGCTTAGGTGACAATTGGTAAGAGTTTTTAAGATCTAATACACACCTCTCTTTGTATCTTTATTTTCCGTTTTTCTTTGTAGTTTCTGCTTTCACTGCATTTGTTGATCTTTCTAAACAGGTATCCAGTTCAAGCTGGTGATGCCATCTGGATGGCTCCGTTTGTTCCTCAATGGTTAGCAATGGACTCCTGATTTTCGTGCAACTTCTTTCAACGTATGGTGACCATACGAGAAATATACTAAAATTCGTGTTATCTTTTCAGGTATGCTGCACTTGGGAAAACACGCTCACGATATCTACTGTACAAAGATGTGAACAGGAATCCTTTATAATCATAGCTGACCGATTTCATAGAAACCAATTCTGTGATCAGGTATATTCATGAATTACCTCATGGTCCACATCCATTGTGCCATACACCATGTAAATTAAATTGAAGTTTATGGTGAAAAATATTCTGTCCTGATACTTCCACTTGAATACAATATATCTTTTCTTGGAACTTCATCTGGATGCCACCATGAATTCGAATTTTAACCTCAATGCGTTGGACCTTAATTTAAATTCATCATGATAAACTACTTCAACCAATTGATTATACTAGAGTGTATCTCCACAATTGATAAATGGGTGCCAAATTTTGTTTGTGGTCGAAACAAAATTTGACACTCCTTTTTGCAATTACGGATGTAATAATATTAGCAAGTTATATAGCCCTTTTAATTTCAATCTTTTGCTAATTGGTCGTGAGTTGAAATCTACCGAAAAGTTGGAAGCATTTTGTACGGTTCATGTGTGACCAAACTGAAATACAAGTATACTTACTTAACTGGACGGGGTTATTGGGTGATCAAGAAGGCCCATGGCCTAGATTGGCATTGCACTCTGGAGGGGTGCCCATCTAAGGTCGGCCCAAGTGGTCGAGCCTACGTCAAATTCTTTTGTTTTAAAATGATGGTGCAATGTTTCCGTTCAGAAATTTAAAAGTCCAGATCTTCTATCCAAATGGTGTTTCACTTTCGATTACATATTAAAATCTCATCCTAATCGTTTAAATCTCGAATCTAAACTTTAAACTCTAGATTCTATATAATTAATAAGACAGTGTAATTTTCAAAAGCTATGTGATAAAAAATAAGATACCATTTAAAACAGAAAATCTACTTGTGGGACTAAAACTTCTCGGGAGGTATCGAAGGCATCTCTGAGTCACATTGAACCCCCCACCTATGGGGTTAAAACTTTTCGGGAGCTAACGAATGCACCCCAATCCTCGGGTAAATATTGTAAAGAGTAATTAGTAGCTATCATTGTGAATCGAACTCATAACCTAGGTCTATATTATATATACACTAATTTTATTTTTTTAACTGCAAGGCTAAGCTATTGCTTCTGGGAGCATGGATGAGATTGGAATGTTGTTTCTGAGCTCCATTTAAATAAATTATTTGATAGATGATCCATTCCTTCAAATTCTGATTTGATTCCTCTACGGTCAAGACCTAGGGTAAATTTGATGAGTATGCAATCACTTATTGAAGTTGATGGATTATTGAAAGCTCCGTTAAGAATGCTTAACGCAGGATCGAAAATTATATTGAGTATCTAAATGTTTCTAATCGAGTTTTTATCATTTTAGGCTCTAAAGTTTTCGTGGGGGTTTAAAATGGACGTCGATGTTCCAAAAAAATTAATTTGGGCCCTGTTGTTTGAAAAATCAATCAATTCAGGATTTTTTTTTTTGACGATTTCGTTAAAAAATCGACGGTTATTTGCACATGAGTTTTTTGGGGACATTTCGGATAATTTACTCATAGTTGAAGGTTTTAGGGTTTAAATTGATTAATAAACATAAAAGGAAAAATAAAAACTAACCTAACCTACCCACCCACCCACCCCC
>JAOWAN010000043.1:2831288-2846952 GCA_028566635.1 Lobelia cardinalis
GAATTTGGTGGTGGTTGTTGTATTGGTGGTTTGGTGGTGGGGTTGGTGCTGGTGGTATTGGTGGGGTTGGTGGTGGTGGGGCTGGTGGTGGTCATGTGATGGTGGTGGGGTTGGTGGTTTAGGGGTAATATTGTCATTTAACTATTTTTCCCCAATTTAGGATCCACGTAAGATCCAGGTAGGATAATTGATCATCAAATTGGGTCAAATTTGGGGTAATGGTATAATTGGAACAATTTAAAACGTTCAATGTCAAATTAAAGCAAATTTAAGGATAGTGACATTATTGCCTATTGGGTCAAACGTCAGTGGCATAATGGGGTATATATTATGCCGATTGAAAATCGGTAAAAGATGGGGAAAAAGCTCTTTATGATCCATGATCTATTGACCTTTTGTATAAGTAGTCTCTATTTATTTTTTCGCATTGATTGCATACCTATAAAACGTAATTCAATTTGATCCCTAAATTGAAATCGATCCATTTAATCAAGATTCTTTTGAAAATTTTTGATGATATGACATATATTGAAGGGCAAATGGGTAAACTTGTAGTGCTGATCGAGTAAATGAGAGGAAGCTCCTACTCACGTGATCTTAATTATAAACTTATTCAAAAACTGGTTAATTAAAAAAAAAATCCAGATCCACGATCGACTCCTCCTCCTCACCGGCTCCTCCCTCTCCTCACCAGATCTGCCCAATCTGCTCATCTTTAACCTCTCAACTCAACCTAACCTCTCAATCCCCCCGAGTCATTCTAATCTTCATCTTCTCCATCTTCATAAATCCACCCCTCCACCCCCACTCTTCCCAACAGAAGAATACCCATTCAATTGGGTTCGAAACTCTCATTCTCCCCCGCCGTCTAGCCCTCTTCTTCGCTGCCGCGGTCACCGTCGCTCAGCCTTCAGTGAAAGGAGCAAACATGGCGGCAACAGCTAGTTGTAGCAAATCGATATCGATTTTGAATGTGTTGTGGGTGGGCTATGGTTACAAATCGAAATCGATTTCGATGGATTTGTTCATCGTCGGATTTGGGTTTTTCATAGATTTTGAATGTGTTGTTTTTGGCCGGTTCTGGATTTTTTGGTTGGCAGTTGAATTTTTCGGTTGCTTGTCCAAAATGATGAATCATTTAGATTGTTTTTAAAAAATTAATTTTTGCTACTAATTGATTTGTACAGATTCAAGAATTTGTAAAAGCTTTGCTCGAAAATGTAGCTGATGATCGGGTCTGATTAAATTGATTTTCTAAATTAAATTTTGGGTTCTTAAACCCGCAGAACTAACATGAGATTCTCTATGTGGGGAGAGAGAGAAAGAGAGAGAGAGAGAGAGAGAGAGAGAGAGAGAGAATGCGGAAGTGGGTGGGCTATGGTGGCAACAACTAATTGTAGCAACAATGGAGAATTCTGCATTGCCATTGGTAGTGTAAGAAATTGATTTACAAGAGAGAAATGTTTGAATTGTTACTTATGAATTTTGCTAACAATCGTTCAAGTTTGATCTTGATTTTTAATTTGGGTGGGTTATGTGGTTGGGTGGCTAATATTTAGTTAGTTTTTGTAAAAAATATTTATTTCACCTTTATATAATTAATAAAATAGATATAGTAATTTAATTTATTTACTTTTATAAATAATTAAGGGTGGAGATAGTCGCACGTAATGATAGATCACGGCCATATTATTAAAAGCTTGTGGTAAGAATGAATAACGCATACCCCCTCTGCGCTTCGCTTGTTTCCCCTCGGGGAGAAGGTCTACTCCTTTGCGCTCGAGAATCCGTCTTATCTATTATATAAAAGAGATCAACCAAATGAATAGTAACTTACTCAGTTACCAAGAAATTGTGTGTTTGATGTGTGATGTGAGGGATATTGACTGGGGTGCAGAAAGAGGGAAAGAGGGAGCAGGGCGGAGATGGGGAGGGGCGTGTCAGGGGTGGTTGTGGTGTGTGTGTGTGATGTATGATATGTAGTGTGTGTTGTATTTTAAAAATGTGTGATGTATAGTGTGTGTGTGTGTGTGTGTTGCATTTAAAAAAAGTGTGATGTGTGATGTGTGATGTGTGTGTGTGTGTGTAATTTTATTTATTTAATTTAATTAATTAAAAAAATATGTAAAAATATGTATTTTTTTATCACTTTTAAATATTATTGTGTTGCGATTATATATTTTGATACACCATGGCCGAACCATGCCCGAGCCGTGCCCTCGGGCACGGGCATTTACTAGTTTACTATCGTTCGGGATAACGCGGTCCGAACATCGGATGCTGGATATCTCAAGCCCAGTCTTAGTAGAAGTGGGTAGCAGTACTGGGTGCAAAGGGCGAAGGGCAAAGAAAAAAAAGAAATATTGTTTGTCCAAAAAACAAAACTTGCACATGCGATTCGTTTGAAATAGAAAAAGATAGATTAGACAGGACATCTATTATGTCACTGACACCAAAAGGCCATCATGCGGTTCCTGAACTTAGTATGTTGATCCTTGAGTTTAGGGTTTAGAATTTAGAGTTTAGGGTAAAAATGTCATTTTAAGTTTTTTTTTCTCCAAATTTCAAGCCACATCATCGCCAATTAAGTGAAACATTGGAAAAAAATATTGCCACATATGCTGGTTCACTCTTTCACTTTTGATTTAAGGACCAAACTGGATTACGTTTTATAGATCAAGTATATAATCAAGGTGAAAAATAAGTATGACCTACTTATATAAAAGGTCAATAGATCAAAGACCAAAAGAGTTTTTTTATACAATTGAAATGGAAACTAGTGATATCTTAGTGCCCACTTATTATGTAGAATTTATATGGAGCATTTATGTGCTCCTTGTTAGCGGCATCTTTTGAAACATGTGTGATGCACTCTCCTTAAAGCAAGTGAAATGAAGAAAAATAAATTTACTCTCTTAAATCAAGAAAGTTTTCTAAAAAATAAAATCAGTCTCACTCTGTTTCTATATCTACGCATCTCTCTCTCTCTCTCTCTCTCTCTCTCTCTCTCTCTCTCTCTCTCTCTCTCTCTCTCTCTCTGCGCAATGGACTAAGGGTTCAATCCCTGCATAATTAGCATTACCCCAAAGTCAAAAACTTACACAGTCTCATTCTAATCCATTGATTTTTTTTATAGGTAAACATCCCGGGGTCTTTTGGTGTAGTTGAGATGAGATTAGCCTGTCAACTAGTTCAATTTTTTCAAGATGTATTCCGGGTATTTTCAATCCCATCTATCAAGCGCCCCTAATATCCCGGTCCAACCTGAGGTAATTGATAGAATTGAGATTCGAACCCTTGTGCCAAAGCTTGACTAGTTTGTATGCAACCCTATTTGCGTCATTCTCATTCTAATCTATTGGTATTTGTAGTTGGGTGGCTCAAGATTCGCTTTAATGTACAATTTTGATTTTCGAATATGCTTTCGGGAAGTTTCATTGCAAAATGCACTATAATTTATATAATTTTTTTATTCATGTTAAGTATCTAATTTAAAATCTTTATGTACATTTCGAAAAAAGAAAATGAGCGCTCTTAGGCGCTCGGTATTCCAACTGGTTATTTCGCAAATTATACCGAGTGCTTAGGTGCTAGAAGTGTCTATTTTTTCCTTTAACGAGAGCAGCTTTTTCTCTTTCAATTGAGCTCTCCCTATGAATGTTAATTTCGATTGCAATGAATGTTCATTTCACACCGTTATTTAAGTATTCATTACATAAATCATGATAGTTCATTTTGTGTGATATTGGTCATTGAGGTTCTTTTTAAAAAACTCACTGGTGTGATATAAATATCTATTTCGATTGAAATGAATGTTCATTTCGCTACTGAAGCTACAATTTGGTCATTGAGGTTCATATTTTTCAATTACTCTTCTGCTGTGAAATGAATGTTCATTTCGAGAGAGATGAATGCTCATTTTGCTACTGAAACTACAGTTTGGTGTGATATAAATGTTCATTTCGTAAATGGTTCATATTCATTCGTCAGTGCATAATGTTCATTTAATTATTCATTTTTGGTGTCAAAATTTGAATTCTTGTTATTTTTGAAAATTATGTTATAAATGAGTTAATTTATGCATTAATTATGATATTTAAATTAATTTGATTTTTTAAAATTTAATTAGAAAAATTAAAGTAAATCCCTTAGTTTTAAAAATTAATTGATGAGAGTGAGAAAAAGTGGGAGAGTGAGCACACTTTCTGATGCTCACTGTTAAGAGTAACTAGGTACTCTATATACCAAACGCTTATTATGACATTAGAGAGTATTTCTAAGGAAAGGTATAGTAATTATAAATGAAGAAATATTATTTTCTTTTGCCCACGAAATTGTTGATTAACATTTATAGAATATTCCCCATTGTGAAAGCTTCATGGAAGCACATTGCACCCTCTTGTAAAAAAAAGGACAAAAAGATTGTGGAAATTTTGGAGGGAAATGAAAGGAGTGGTGATGTTGGTTGTGACGTGGAAGATTAGTGATCATTGGAATGGTTATGATCATAATTTTGTTGGGCTGCAAAGGCGTTCGCCTTGGAAAGTATAGGCACATACCTTGATGATGATGAAACCCATATGACCATTGTGGCAAAGGAATCTCTCAGTCTTCCAACATTCTTGAATGGCAATCTCTTGCGCTTAGATATCACTATATCCCTAGTATTGCATCTTTTTGTCATCTTCTGTTCCCAATCTAACCAACCAAGTTTTGATCTTTTTTGGTTATATGGTGGCATAATTTTTTTAAAAAATTTTTAAGCAATAATTTAAGTGGATTTCAATGATGTCATTTAATGGGACCATTAAAAATTTCATCACTAAAATATGATGAACACCTTGAAACATTAAACTGGGCAAATTATATCGTGCACCTAGGCACACGGTGCTAGGTGCGCCCAAATGCACATAAATATATAAAATTATGTACATAATGTGATATAAAATGTACACAATAATGGTATAACTTATGTGAATTTTATATCACATTATGTACATAGTTTATTATATTTATATGCATTTGGGCACATCTAGCACATCGTGTGTCTAGGCACACGGTATACCAACTGATTAAACTGATCAAATTCAATTTTAGGTGAATTGAAAATTATCATTAAAGTGTACTACATTTAATTAATGAGTTATGTAAATTTTAAAGACTATTAAATGCAAATATGCGATATTAGTGAAGATAAACTTACTTAAGCTCTTTATAAGTATAGACAATGTTCTCTTATCTATATTAGCTACGACATTGGAAGGAAAGATCCTGTGTGGGGATGCATGCGCACACATGTTCGAACATGTCTGCCTCAAGGAAATTTACGTAATTACATGCCTCGCTCCATTTATCATTTGGTTTGATTTTAAATCTTCTTTTTTTTTTTTTTTGACTTTTTTTATTCAAGGTATATTTTTTAAAACTAGTATGTAAGTGGATTTTTTCAACATATAGTCCAGTAAATCTACCCTTTTTTATGACCTTAATTATTTCAACATTTATCAAAACAAACACAACATAGAATCTTCTTTTCCTACAACGACACTTATTTGTTTATGTGGCAATATCACATTCTTTTTCGATACCACATGCTAAACCCTAAACCCTATTTTATCAAGCGGAACCATAGTCACACCGTTTAGAATGAAGATTTTGCCACTAAACTAGAAAGATATTTAGGACTTGTTGACTAGGTTGGTTAATGTCTACAAAATATTTTCAAAAATTTTTCGATGAGGCCCATGGTACCCGTACATTGGTGCCTTAGTGGGTCCCATGTGTCTAGCTAATAGACATTAAGAACAAAGAGAAGGAAGAAAACTTAAATCAAATAGAACAATAAATGATTAGGTATCTACTACTCCTAAGGTGCGTGTGTGTGTGTGTGCGCTTGTCCATGGTCAGAGTTTGGTCGAGAATTGGTTACATTAATGTTAGGTTAAATATGCCCAAAGTAGTATAAATGTTAGGTTTTTCAAAGAAGTTCTAGCTAGAATTTTCTAATGGTGAAGTGGCCAACTACAAGATTGGTCTTATGGGCCTATGGCCTCTGGTAGACCGAAAATGTACAAAAGTCAACCTTTTGACTTCTGAAAGTGTGAAATGTCAAGAACTCCCCTAAGGTAATTTGTGAAGGAGCTCTGTCCTTACAGTAAGCGGGATTCGAACCTCTGTCCTTGCCAAAATTGGAGCTTTGATACCATGTTAGAATGACCAACTCTCCTAAAACCTTAAGGTGTCAGAGAGAGGCACTCTTTTATATTTATATAATACTCCAACAGCTCCAATGGCGAAATGATCAACTAAACATATGCCTCGCATGTCTTCTAAAAGTGTGAAATAACGAAAATGCCCCTATAGGCACTTTATTAAGAAGCTCATATGTGAAGGACTTAAATGGTAAAATGGTTAGCTGAGAATGTGTTTCTCAGGTCCTCTAAATCCCAAAAATCCAGAGGAATCTACTAATCGAATTAAAAAAATGTGAAATATTCAAAATGCATCGAAACCCATTTACAAAGGATATGATAAATTCATATCTTTAAGCTCTAATCACTCATTGAATACTTCTCCGTCATTCTTTTAGGTCCTCATCATTTTCTTAAAAGACAACAATACCCTTTAATAGGAATTTACCAAACTACCCTTATACTTAAGCAAATAAAAATATATGAATGCAAGGGACTTAATTAAAAGAATAAAATTGTAAATAAAAGGAAAAAATAATAATAATGAGGGGACCAAAATGAAGTGTCTACAGAGATCATTAAGAAGATGTGAATATGGTTCGGTAATTTTTTTATTTTTAAGGGCATTGCTTCGACGGTGCTTGTTCTGATTCCTAAGGTAAAGAACCAAATCCCTTGGCGACTTGAGACCAATCAGTCTCTGTAATTTCTTATGCAAAATTATCAAAATTATTGCTAATATGTTACCATTAGGCTCTCTTCTGTTCTCCTATACTTATCTCTTATGAGCAAGCTGCCTTTATGAAAGATAGAAGTATTCATGGATGGAAATATAGCTTAGGATCATGAGTTAGTTAATTAGTTGCCTGAACAAAAACACTAGAGGTGGTAATGTGATTCTCAAGTTTGACATGTTGAAAGCTAATGATAGATTTTGAGGGCTATGAGATTTACAGAGAATAATTGTGATATAATTTATTGGCTCATTAGCAATATTTGGTACACCATCAAGATTCAAGGGCAGTGCTATGGCTTCTTCAAATCATCAAGGGCTGTTAGACAGGGGGGGTCCCTTGTCTCCAATGCTCCTTATTCTGGCTCAAGAGGTTATGTCTCATAATTTGAGAAAAGCTGAATTAGAAAGAAGGTCATTCCTTGTTTTGCTGGTAGAGGTGTTTTGAATGTGAGCCATCTCTTGTGCGCTGATGATATGTTAGTCTTCACCTAATGGTTCCAAGAGCTCCCTCCAAGTGCTTAAAACCCTTTTCACTTGATATGTAGGATCTTCAGGCCAGCTTAATTATCAATGTTCAGATAAGTTGTTTTTGTGTTAGGAACAGTAACTCAAACAAAAGGATTTTATTGCAGAAATATTGGATAGGATATATGTAGGTTTGGGCAGATGCCAATGAACTATTCGGGGTTGCCTCTGTTCATAGTCGAAATGTTTTCAAGATTTAAAACAGAAGATCTTTAACAAAATTTCACGATGGAATGCAAAGTTTCTATCTATGGCTAGGAAATTAGTTCTTATCAAGTCAGTAGTTGGTAGCATTCCAGTGCATAGTTTTGCAGCCCATTAAGGTCCCAAAATCTTGCTTTAAAAGGATGGAGCAGTTTCTTAGTTGCTAACTTCTACTGGAGCGCATCAGGGAATAGGAGGTTTCATTAGGTAAGTTGGAAAGAAATCCGCAAACCTACTAATGAAGGACGGCTTGGTATACGATCTATGGTAGAGACACAGATAGCTATCCAAGCCAAACTGACTTGGGGCTATTTCTCGTAAGCAATCATGGTACATTGGTACTCCTTCCCAAGCTTTATCTCAAGCAAGATCTCACTTCTCATCTCATGTTTGGAGATCTGTACATATGCAACTTCATCCTTTTGGGATCTGAGTAGATGGATTGTTGGGAGAGAAGAGGTATCTTTTTGGAATGAGAATTTGTCAAGTCATCTTCATGATGGCCCTTCCCTATTGACATCTTGCTGCTTAATTAGTTCCTATCATGAATGAATTTATTCACCTTATTCCTACTCATGTTCAATCTCAATTGCAATCTCTTTATTTGAAGCCGGACGAGGATGACAGATTTTGGTGTTCACATTGTCTATTGATGGCAACTTCTCCATTTATGCATTTTGGGCATGTAAGAGACAAGAATACTAAGCAGCTAGCAGATCTTGTTTAAGGTTTGGCATATTAAATTGCCTCCAAAAGTAAGTTGATTTATCTGGAAATTGCTACATCATGCAATTCCTATAGATGAGAATCTCATTAGCAAGCATATTAGTATTGTTTCTAAATGTTGTTGCTATAATGCTCATACTAATGAGACAATAAATCGCCTATCCCTTCATTCTGAAACTGCAAAGAGGGCATGGTTGCATTTCGGTGCTATCTTTCAAATTCCATATACAGATCAAACTATTGAGATCTGTCTTCAACTTTAGGGTTGAGTCTGCTTCAATGAGAAATCATTTGGGATTTTCAAAAGTAGCAGTTGCATTTATTGGCCTATGGAAAATTTGGAAACCTAGATGCCGAGCTTTGTATGATAATGGGGATATGAACTCGAGTTGGATTATTAGTACATTTACTAGCACTATAAGAGATTGTCATTTCATTTTGGTATGTTCCTAAAGTAGAGCTCTCGAATTTGGCTAAGATTTGTCTGGATAGATTAGATTAGATGTTGATCATGCCTGTTAAGTTGAGTAAAGGTTTGTGGATCCATTGGCACCCCACCTCTTCCTTATGTGTTTAAGGTAAATACTGATGGTTCCTTCCTCCATTAGTGGGATGTGTTAGAAAAGGAGGAGTGATAAGAGATCACAGGGGCAAATTATTAACTGCTCTTTTTGGATAGTTGATTTTTAAATTGCGGTTTTGAGAAAAATTGGTTTCCACTTAGTAATTGAAAGTGCAAATGATGTGTCGGCAAGTAAAACTAATTCTAGGAGGAAGGTGGCCATTGAAAAGTCAGAAAGAGTAAGCTCAAGCTGACATGTATGTAAGCCGGTACGTTTAAGGTTAAAGGATTGTTATTGTCCAATTTAGAGTGCACGAACGCTCAGCATTGGCCCCTAGGAATCATCGCAAGAGTGGGAAGAACACCCACGCCCCCTTTGGGCCAAAAAAAAAAAAAAAAAAGTGGGAAGAACACGCAAATTTAACAATTTTCTCACCACCATATTCATCGCTTTCGTTCAAAGTTGTAGAAGATTACTACTACTATTGCTCTGCCGCAGTGCTTAAGGTGGGGAAATGTCGTTAGTCTTTTCTGGGTAATATTGAATAGATTTTAATTTTGTTCTATAGTAATAAGGAACTTTTGATTAATGACAGACCCATTTATAAGTTGATTGGAACAGATTTGTCCTTGGCATTTTTCACTTTCATGTGAAAAGCAAAATTTACAAAATAGTGATCCGGTCGGCTCAGCTCTCCTTGTGTTTTTGCTTCACTTTTCTTTGATTTCATAAGTTATGGATTGTATTGTCACTGCTTTAATCAATATTATTGTCTTTTTGCTAACCAGTTTTTAGTTTAATTTAAGTAATTCCTTATGATCTGGTGGAGTAACTATTCAGGAAATTAGGGAAATGGACCCCCTGACATTACAGTGCATGATTGAAACTAATATCCCACCACCATGCTTCCAAGTGCACAATCTACAGTTTCAGACCACAATATTGGTAAAAAATATATATATATATATATATATATATATATATATATTGATACTAACAACAATGCTTGCTATTTACAGACTAATGTCATGGCACAGGTTCTGGATACTCATGTTCACTAGTTGAGTCCAACTCTTTTTTGCCTTTATAAAACACCCGCTTAAAACTCTAAATTTTAGGATACGTTTTATTTCTTAAAGTTATGCAACAGAAAATGACACATTATTTGATATAAAAAATATTGATTCTCATTAGTAGCAAGAGGAGTGCTGAATCTGTCCCGTAGAGTAATATTTGCTAGAAAATTACTCCTATTTTTTGTAAATTATAAGGAGCGTCTAAGCACTAGCTAGGAATGTCCATCCGGCAAATAAATTACACTTCCCGAGTTGAAGAGTGAGGGGGCCGATAAACGATATATAAAATTTTATTATTTTAGAAATTAAAAATTGTTTAAAAAGGTAACTGATTAATTGACCCCATAAATATAAGGATTTATGGATTTGCAATTCGTGTAATTTTCTGTATTGTAAAAAGAATTCAAATTATTCGAAAAATTCAATCCCGTTGTAATATGTGCATTTAGATGTACATTTTCATATATCATTAGGTGCATTTTTAGTTTCGAACTTTCAGATTCAATTGAAAATTTTAAAATTTATGTGCATTTTTATACGCACTTATAAATATTACGATACAAACTTATGTACATTAAAATACGCACATATGTACATTCAGATATACACATATGTACATTAAGATAGACACATACATACATCAAATACACCACTATCTACATGAAGTTACATACTTATTTACATTAAAATACACATGTATGTGCATTAAGATACACACCAATCTACATTCATACATTTATGCTTCGCTACACCCCATCCTTTGAAATCTTCATCCCTGTCCTCTCTCACTTCGCATTTTTGCAGCAACTGAGAGAACTTATAAGTCGAGCGGGGAAGTCTCGATCTCGGAACGTCGTGCTCTTATTATTCAAACACTTTCGAAAATGGACACTCCGCAAAGAGTGCTTAAACACCTCGTATAACAACTGCCTATTTCTTGGTGATTGTTGAGCATTTCACCGTAGGTAGCCCACTTTTTCAAGACTCCCATTTCTTCCCATCAAGAAGCTAATCTTCATGGACATCCATTTTGGTTTTACTATATACTCCAGTTATGAGACTTCACGGGAAAAATACAAGGAAAATTAGAAAATAAAAGCAAGAAAAATGAGAAAGCATCTGAGGTCGGAAACCTCAGGTCGTAGGTAGTAATTCTGTGTTCTCAAAAAGACTATACTGGCATCCACCTTTGATCTTCAAACTTATTGAAAGAACATTTCAATCTCTTGACTGAAATAAACACACAATGATATGATATTCTACATGAGAGTCAAATTCAGCATTGGCAAAAAGAGCCACATACAATGGAAACCAAGCATTTGCCATTGCTCAAGTTAATAAGCAATACAGATTCAATTCTACATAATTATATAGCCTATAAACATTTACTCTGGAACTACGAAGACACAATAAACTCTGAATTTCTTACTATCATGGTTATGACTCAGTCGCACCGGTTGGCTTCTCCTTCTTCTTCCTCTCAACTAACCCTTTCACAAAAGCTTCCACAATCTGTTTCTGCGACTCCAGAATCAGCTCGTTACGCTTCATCTCTGACTCCATTCGCATCTTCTCAATCTCCCGAGTCATTTCCATCTTCATCTTCTCCATCTTCATAAACCCATCCCCTAAAAGCTTAATCGACGAGACCATATCAGCCACTACACCATTCTCTTTCTTAGTCCCCACCCCCCCTCCACCTCCCCCTCCCCCTCCCCCTCCACCTCCACCCCCACTCTTCTTCCCAACAGAAGAATACCCATTCATACCACTACAATCAAAGTCAGGGTTCGAATTCCTCTCCATCTTCCCACCATACTTCCCCCTAAACCCCACAGGCGCCATATTCCTATCCCGAGGCACCTTCACCCACATCTCACCATCCGCATCAACCTGATTATTACCATTACTCCCATCATCCCAAAAATTCGGGTTCACCTTGTCAACCTTACTAAACTTCCTCGGCCTGAGCCCTGCCCTATCCGATTCCTGATATATTGGTGCTTTCACTCGGAAACCCCCACTATCTTCCATCCCATGATGCTCTGACTGAAACCGAGGCGCAAAACCTTTAGAAGAATTCTTATGAACCTTTCCCCTATACCCTAGAGGAACCAAATTCTCATCAATTGGAGTCTCAACAAGATACCCATCTCCAAACTCACCAACACCACCATCATCTTCCTCTTCTTCTTCTTCTTTATCTAACCCCACATCCACATATTGTGAAGAATAATCCACACTTGAAACCCTGGTTGACTTCACATTACTATTATTTTTCCCAGAATTCTTTCCCCTACTGGCTAAAGTCACCAAATTTCGGTCCCCAACGGGTTTGAACCGGATTCCACGACCCGGGTTCAAACCGGTTTGGTCAAAATTAGGGGTAGGGTTTGCTGACCCATCATCTTTTTTTTGAAAATTAACAATCTTTATATTAGAATTAGCCGGATCGTCACCTTCGCCGTTCGATCCATGCTCCATAGCATCCATCGCTTCGAAGTAGAACCACGACGAGAAGAACCGCCCAGGGAAAGACAAAGATCTCTGCTTTTCCGCGCGGTAGCGCTGCCGGAGCTTCTCCATTTTGTGGCGGCACTGTGCGGAGGTCTTCGGAGGCACAGCTCCGGGGCAGGTGGTCCCCACTTGCTCTGCCACGGCGTCCCAGTCGGCCGTGCGGAGGTACCCACGTCTCAGCGCGTACCATCTTTCGCGGTAGGCCTCGATTAATGCCAAGGCCTCATCTTGCGTCCAGCACGGCGGCGGAAACTTTCGGACGGGTTTTTCGGCCGTCATTCAATATTATGCCGGCGCAGGTTAGAACGATCGGTTGGATCACGTAGGTGTACTATAAGGATGCTGTAGGGGTGATGGTTTAACTAAAAGATTCGTGGGTTACCGGTAACGATGCGTAGAAAGGGAGAAAAAAGCTGAACACGGCGCAGGTTAGCGTGGTAGGACCTGAGATCTCATGGGCGGAGGGAGAAGAAGCTAAAGTTGAGCTGGAAACGGTGGGTTAGGGTTGTGGTGGTGAAGAGAGATGGAGAGAAGTAAGTGTGTGGAGATGGGGTGGTAGGAGGGGGTGTAGGATTAGGATTAGGATTGAGATTGGAGGGATTGATGGATGGGGGTTGGGGTGGGGTGGCGATGGAGAGTGAATGTAAAAGAGGAAGAGAGAGAGAAGAGAGAGGGTGGGAGGAGACCGGCTGGGAGGGTGGACGGTGGATTGATGATAATGATGATGACGATGGGAATGATGCTAGCGTGCGCGTGGGATGTGTAGTGTACACCCACGCAACTACTCCACCAGTAATCCACCACCCCAACACTTCCCCACCACCTACCCATCCTCCAGCCTACTACCTCTTTTACTCACTGTACCCCAAATATAATTTGACTCTTGGATGACAAAATTGACCACTCAATTTTTATTTTTTCTTTTTCTTTTTTTACAATGGACCACAGAACACCCAATCCTTGCCACCTTCAAAGGCCGAACTAAATTGGGTTTTCATTTTTCTCTGTCTAGAATTCGTTTTTGTGCCTCTCTCTCTCTAGGTTTTGTACTGACCACCTAGGTAGTGGGTGGGCATTGGTCGGTATTGTTTTGATTGATTGCATTTGCACCCACCGAAGCTGTGGGTGTGGGCTGTCCTAGGGTGGTTAATAATGTGATGGGGAGAGTGGTTTAAAAGACAAAAGCGGTGGTCGTTGGTTTGGATATGACTTTTGAGAGAAAGCCGTGGGATTTTTATTTGCACACTTTCGCCCCTTGTTACTGTCACATTATTTCATGCCACTCCCTTTTGTTCTTTCTCCAAATACCTCAATTTAGTCCTTGTGTTTTGTAATTTTGTTTTTATTTATCCGCTCGTCAAAAAATAGTTACGCGATCACGTCTCCAATTTAAAATGGCAAAGAAAGAAACAAAATTAACAAAATCCACAACACATGACCCGAATCCAAAAATTCAATTCGCTATCTAGCTTGTTCACTAGCTCATATCTAGCGTCGCATCTTTGATCAACAGCTCATCACAGATGACTCAAATATTTATGGATGATTTGATGTTAGATGGATAGGAGGAGGCTACTAATAAGCCACACGAAATTCTCACCTCTCACCGATGAACGATGTGAAAATGTGGGTTGTTATAAACTCCCTCACTCAAATTTTTGACGTCCTTGTCAAGGTCGAATCAATACCAAGACTGTCCCATCGGACGAGCCCGAAAGTTTTTCTGCTGGGGGTTCGCTCTGTTACCATCTGTAACGATCCGAGCCTGAAAATTCGATCCGCTACTGAGCCTGTCTTCTCAAGGACCGAAATTAGTGCTTTAATATGTGATATTTATATTATACTTTACTAAAATAATATTTTAGACCCCCAAAGTTTACCTTGAATACTCTTTTGAGGCTCAATTTCTTTGGTTTTTATGATTTCTATATTATCTAGATTTTATTTGAGTGATATGTATAAGTTTTTATTGAAATAAAAATCTAAATAATCTACAAAATAAGTGTGATAATCCCTATTCCATATTGAGTGGAAATGAGAAATTATTGTGATTCATTCATGGACTTTTGGGTCGCCTGTGATAATACCATTGGATGGGTTACTTTTTATTGGCATTGGAAGCACATCACATTATGACGAGGGAATATTTCGCAGTTTAATGAATCGTCCACTTATTTGATGGGCTGGTTAAGAGAGGGTCGTTATAATAAGTGAATCACTAGAATTCAAAATTTTGAAATTTTAAAATTTTAATTTATATTTGTGAATTTTAATCAAATATTAATAAAAATCTAAAAATGTATATAAAATTCTTGAATTGTAGTGGTTAACAAATTTTCCGTTTTTATTTGAACAACTAGGTATATACAGTATAAAAAAGAGCGATTGATGTGACATTTAAGTATTTCATTATTTTTTCTATTTCACACATTCCTCCCAAGTCCCACCAATTTAATAAAATTTTATTTTGTTTCTACATTTCAAACAATTTTTCCATATTTTTTTTATTTTTTAAATAATATATTTAGCTAAGAAAAATACACTACATGTGCTTACGGGTACGAATATATTTAGCATGTATATATATAATTATTCAAATAAAAACGTAAGAATGATGCTATTATTAAAATTTTACGCTTTTACGCTTTACTCAGATATACCTGTAAGTTTAGACAATGGAAGTGAGACAAAAATACCATGGTGTGATCGTTCATCAACTAGTATTATATATGGATCCAGCTCCTCTCCATAACACTTTTCTTCAATTTCACGCAATGTACATTTTAGATGAAGAGCATGTGGCAGATGTTTAATCAATGGTTATAATTACATCAAGCAATTGATTAAGGTTAATGGGTTGATTAACCATATATATCAAGATCTCAAAATATCCCTTAAAAAGGAATCAAATATACATAGCAAAATAACGGGGTAATTTGTGCCGCCCCCCTCGAAGTTTGGCCAAATTTGGTTACCCCCCCTCAGGTTTGGCCATTATACATTGCCTACCCTTTTTTTTAATAAAAAATCTTTTTTGCCCTCAAATAACCTTATATACATTAGTGCCCTTCATTTATTTTAAAAATAATAATTATTTTATCATTCAATTACAATTTTGCTTCTAAA
>JAOWAN010000043.1:2882717-2900674 GCA_028566635.1 Lobelia cardinalis
GCTTTAACCATTCAGATCAGAGCTTCTTCCTAAGTAACTTCTAGCTCGTATTCTGGGTGAGAAGTCCAGTTGAACATTGGAAAGGAAGTCCTCTCCCGAGGGGTCGTACTCCATCATGAAAGACTGATCTGTACGACGACTTGACATTGGATCACATGTAATAACGGAAAAGAATTTATGTAGCCGAACTCAACTAACTGAAATTAAGGCATTGTTGCTGTTTTTGTTGTTGCAAGGGGGTTTCATTCCCCTGCAGGAGGTGGAATTCCTTGAATCGGGATTTTCTGTCTCAAATGGTGTCTCATCTCCTGTTACATGACTTTTAAAAACAACGCGTACCCTAAATATTAGAGTTTTGATTTTTAGGATCATCTTTATAATGATTGAAATGAAATTTTAGAAAAATGAAACAGATAGTGGAACAGAAGGTCCGAACTCGAATTCCTTGGTTCTTGTTAGCTGTTCCAGACTTGTAGCTGATCAAAACTGAGATTGTTTACATGTTTCAAACAGGTCAAAAATGAGTTGATGATATTAACATCACATCAATAACCGGCTCGTATATATACAAATTTTGTTGCCTGTAGATTAGAACTAATTATAATGTGGACAGGAAAAAAATGTGAAGAATCTTGTTCATGATTGATATGTACAACGCAATCTCAACATCAGTATCACTCTTGGCCTTGTTTACTTTACTGAGGCGCCGCCGCCCATACTTTGAAATTCCGAGGTCTGAAAACCTTCTATACTATACTATACTTCAAGGTATCTGGATATGGATCAGTCCAGCATTCGTCCTGCATAGCAGCTTTCGTCCACCGCCTTCTGAATACCTTGTATTCATTATAAGATTCCTTCCTCACCTGAAAAATGATAAATCTTGACATTATTTAAAACTAGAGTTAAAAGAGTGTTGAGATAACCTGAAGGAATTGGAGCCAAACAAAGTGATACTGCAACATGATTGAAGGGAGAGGAGGGGGTGGGGGTTCTCCGCCTATAAGTTTTCATCTTAATGTGTAGTTTGAAATTTTGCAGCTTTCACTTCCAACTTGCATTTGACCACTCTAAAAGAGTGTCCAATCTTTTCATGATCACGAACAACATTTGACACTCATCTTGGGACGGTAGGAGTATCTCACATCATTAGCCCCTAAACAAACACCATTAAGTTCCCCAACCAACACCATGACACCGCCAAACCAAGGAATGCATTATATCTTCAAACTCAACTAAAAATTAAAGACCCCCACAGAGCCCAATAAGTAAAATGCTGAAGAACAATGGTAGGTAACACACCCAGAAACATAATCACACACTCCTATCGGTAACTATTGTGATTGAACAAAAATCGATGATGGCCAAAACTTCCATGAACAACCCAAGACCACCACCTGATCCCACCCAAGAATAAAAGAGAACACCAAACCAAGCTCATAACGTCAATGGCCAAAAAGTTCTCAGTTGGTTTGGAGGACGAAAAATGAAGCGTTAAAAGTCGGATCAATAAAACAGCAAACACCGAATCCCAAGGCCCATTAAAGCCGACAAAACTAATCAATATCCTTTTCCAATTGCCGTAACATTTGATCATCACAAGCTTTCGCCAGAAACAAGATGCAAACTTTGCTTCAGACCAGAGAAGAATGCCGGAGCAAATGCAAAATTTGCAGAGAGTAAAAGAAGTATTCCACAGGACACCAAAAGGTTATGGGTGGAATACGTGGAATGGAAAAGAAAGGAGCAATGATGGAATAGAACTAATTAGAACAACTAACAAGAGATGAAAGCAGAGCAAGAAAGTGCGGACGGACAAGATTAAAATCTAAAAAGAGAAGGCAAGGGGTGAAACTGTGAAAGAAAACTAGCCTCAGGAGAGGACTTTTTGCCACCTATATTCTTCAACATGTCAACTTGTTGAGCATCCTGCCTCACCATTTAAGTAAAGTAGCTTGATATTCTTTTGATCTTGTTTCACTTCAATGTTATGGGAGCTTCCCCAGATCTCAATTAGGAGTTCTCATGCAGAAGGGTCTTGATTTATAAACAATCGCTTTGGTAAAATGGTATGGTGTTCAAACTCAATTTTCTTGTCACATTATGGTTTCTCATGCATTAAAGGCCACTGAGACAAATACATATATGCATACATACATATATATATATATATATATATATATATATATCAGTATTAATGTACTATATTGCTTCTCAACTTTCTAGTTCAAACAAACGATTCCTCGTCACTCATATTTTATATATCTCAAAGAATTGGGCATGAAGTGCAGCGACATTCTTAAACTGTGCAGCCCATTCCTTATACATTCATCATCATTTCTTGAATGTTTTTTTTTGGAGAGAAGATGTACATGGCCATGGCCTTACTGTTTAAGCACAGCATGCTACATAGTGGCACAAGCAAGTGCAGTAGCACTTTATGTCAAATATATAGCTTCTATATGCATCAAGATTGTCAGTAAATAGAAGAATACTCCAACAACATTGAAGCCATATACAAGGACAAAAGGAAACTTTGGCAATACGAAGATAGTAGACTTCAAAGGTAAATTTCAATGATAAGTGTTACAGCTCACTTACCTCCAATCTATAGTTGGTTCTAGAAGAATTGGATGATGCCTGCAAGACATAAATAGTAAATATAGAATTCTTTATGTGTATAGGCTTAAAGCTGCATTGTGTTATTAACAGGCTTTCAGTTTTCAAATTATTGTAACTGTTCTGTTCACGTGTACTCTCTGTGCCTCAAACTAGTGTCTGTTTTGAGTTATTCATGGGAATTAAGAAAGTTAAGACATAAGCAAATATCAGTGGCACATTAACATAATCAACCTTAGAGGTACCAATATAGCATTGTATGTTGAGTGGCAAAGGTGAATTTAGTAATTTCATTATAAAAAAAAAAAACACTCATTGTGGGATCAAGTTAAAAAAAAAAAAAAAGGACCAGTGTTATGGAGGGGCTATTTTTGCAAAGACTTGGTATATTTGAAGGATAGCACCCCCCCCCCCCACCCCCCAACTCCCCCATTAAGTGCCTAGTTCTAATAACTTCCTGACTCACAAGTACCAAAATTTTTGAAAATCAACAGCCTGCTTTAGTCAATAGTATTTCTGGAGATTTTGTTCAAAATAGACTCTAATTAATGAATATTCAGTTTGCAAAGTCAAACTAGACTTCTTTTGGGACAACCTGAGTTCTATTTATAATAGTGGCCCTTCATGGTTATCAAAGGAAACAAAATGCTTTCTTTATTGCCAATGCAATAAATAATTTTGTCTGACTAAGATTCAGAGGCTAATACATGGGGCACAAATTGCTAGAGATATGACTGCTTGGAAGACCCAAGTCAATTGTTATACCAGTGGTTTTGCATACATGCTCAGGACTAAGGAGAAATGCCAAGTGGCAGTCCACGAGTAACTTTCATTCGGAATTGGATAGATTCTTCCCAGTTTTGAGCACATTTTAAGAAATTAACAACTTCAATAAGAACGATTCAAAAACTAAAAAATTTACAGTTTGAGCATATTGAGAAAACGTGAATACTGGGGTAGCCATTTTTTGCTTTTGGCTGAGATCTAACATGTGAGGAGCAGTATATGGTTGAGGAGTGTACAGGTACCTGCAATCTTGTTGAGTTTCTGGTCCGGGAGGTAGTTCCTTCTGTTGTTGCCAGTTTGGTCTGCATGAGATATGTCAGTTAATCAAAATAAATTACAGAGACACCTTAAATGAAATAAGTAACTTAATCCAGATCTGGCATAAATCTTCGTCTAAGATCTAGCAACAAAAGAATCAGAGGCGGACCCAGGACTTACCTGTGTTGGGTGCCAATTTTATTTATTTTATGATTGATCACAATCTCTTAACTAATCATTCATATGAGCGGCTCATCAATCTATATGATTACACGATAAGTAGTCTATAAAACAAAAATTATGACAATTAAGCATTGAAATATAGTCAACATAAAATTGCACTTCTAAATATATCTTTTAACAAAATTGAACTACATGTCAAAAAAGATCTCTTATATGTTATTCTACATAAAAACTTAGTTAAGTGGAAATAGGAAGCTTATGCTTTGTACAAAAAGATGATTTTAACAGTATCAGTACTTAAATTATGACTTAAATATTATAATCATTTCATGAAACCGTTCTCACTAAAAGTAAATTATCTTATATAACTCAAATTTCCTTCTTCTTTTTCTTTCAAACGAAAGACTAGCTAGATGAACAAAGAATAAACAATAAATAAAAGTCATGACCATAGGTAACAGATTAAACTAAATAAATTATAGCATCAACAAAAAGCACCATATCGTAGTACTGTACTTTTTACCGAAAATTCTTCGGGGTGTAAGGCTGACACTTGTGGCCAAAACGTTCTGGAAAAAATAAGAGCTAACAAGACTCAAACCCATGACCAAGGATTCTTACCACTCAAACTAGGAGGGTTTTAGTTTGAAAGGCACTACAATTTATATATAAATACAAACTTAAATATTATTAAACAATTATTTCCAAAAATCCAGAGGGCCCACCCGCACCCACTGCTACGGAGGTGGATCCGCCCCTGAAAAGAATGCAGAACGTTTATTCAAGAAAAAATTCATCTGTGTGCTCAATATAGCTACCTCTATCTCCCTGTCTAAATTGTATATGCATGACTGGCATATACTTGTGGATGAGTGTGTGTATATATATAAACATACATATCTGTATATACAACTTGCCACATACTTTTATATGTGTAAATATATGTACACAGATATCTCTGAAGGGTATGATCTTACAGTCTCTTAAGCCTCTTTGATTTTAATATTTTTCTTGGAAAGAGAGAATACAAGGACCCCATCCCTCATGGTGCCATTACCTCATTCGAACGTCATTGGGAACTTTGTTGGATCTATGCCAACCCTCACAGTCGCCTCTTGCTGCCACGACATTTTTTCTGTTGTTATTTAAGGTTGTAAACCCTCAATTAAGGTAAAAGAAAGAGCAAATGGTTGGATAGGTTAAATTGGTTCTTTGATCAATAGTTGAGGCTTGTCATTTAAAATTTTCATTCTGTGTAATAGGGAGTTATATGCAGGAACATATCTTCTTTTGCTAATACTTCCTTTTTTCCTTTGTAAAAGCAAATTTATATCATAATATTAATTAGTCAGATTTAAAGCTGAAAACTCCACACTCCAAAATGCTAAAAGATAACCTCCCATAGACCTCCTCATTAGACCAACAAAAAAAAAACGATATACAGGCCCAAGAACATCATGGATCGATCTAATTTAGCTAGTAAAAACTACATGCATAACATTTATCTCTAAGTCAATTATACACAAACCTTGTTTTCTTGCTCTCCTAAAGTGGGCAGACCATAGTGAACAATGTATTCAGCGTCTACAACCCCAATATTTTGGGTTCTATCTCCCTGCCAAATCCCAATGGGCTCAAAACAATTAACTAAAAGATATAATGCCGGGGGGGGGGGGAAGGAATAGCAAAACAGAAAATGAATGTGGAAAAGATTGCCTGTGCACAATAACCCAGCATTATATCAAGTCCCCAAGCATGGATCAAATCATTCTGCATAACATCAGAAAAAATCATTTACATTAAATGCGGAACCACAATGATACAATACAAGATAACATGAAATTCATTGCCATTAATATTGGCTCAAGAACCTCAGATACCAACGATATCTTGAAGTATGACTTGTTTTGTTTTTATTTACAGAAAGAGATCACATTAAAATCTGGGTTCTGAACCAGCAAAAATCTAGCAAGCTGCTGAGTTTGTTCATAGCTGAAAACTTTAATTAACCCTCTAGGAGGCTTTTAAGTTATAACTGCATCATTCCATTGAGTATTAAGGTGCACTGAGCGACAAAATGTTTGCTTAATGTATTACAAATTCACTCCCTAATAGAAGGAACTTTCACAGAGCAGGTTTGACGGTGTTTAGCTCTGGAAGATCTTTTACTTCTATTTAAAACGCTACTACGTTTTGTTAGTAAGAAATCTGGGCAAAGCCGGAGAAGATGGGTTTTCAAGACCAACACAGAAAGTAAGTAAGAGAACCTGCATCCAGTCGTATTACCTATGGACACTCACATAATTAAATGAGCATATACACTTTAACCAACGTGCCCAAAAATGGAAGGAAGTTGCAGACCCACAATGAGATGGTTTAATTGTGTTAATATTTAATGATAGTACTGTTACATCAGTTTGAAACCTTTTTTGGGAAACATTGGTAGGATATATAGTACTTTTATTTTTCCAGAAAGAGAGGCAGCACCCTCGTAAATTGGTAGGATATCTAGTAGTATTGCAACGAAATATTGAAGTTTTGTAAAGAGTTAAGAGCATTGCTCAGCTATTTATAGGATAAGAGATAGCTACATAAAAAGTTTGGCGGTTTGTACAATACATAAAAAAGCTTCTCCGATATGCAGCAGAAGGGCCACCACTAGTAAACTAAATATATACGACAGACCTGAATCATATACCATACACATCGCCAGGCAGCTCTGGAGAATACTGGAGCCATGACTTCTATCCACCTGAAATACATATTATTTGATAAACTATTAATTTTTTGTGATGAAATCAAATGAATAGAAATATTCATCTGAAATAGTTCTGTTACAAAATCTTTAACATGCTAATGTTGCCCATGACACTCTCTTAGAATCAACCTTTTTAAATTATTAAAATAGAAGTTCAAATGGCAAATGGAACGCCAATCATTTGTAAAACAATACAAAATCATACTACTCCAAGAGAGTATCCTTCACAACAGCATCTTCAATATAAAAGTAGTCAAGTATTGTGAAGTAGCTTGCCAAAAGTCAACTCTACCCTGTGCATGGAGGATTTTTACTGTTACCATCACAAATACTCCCGTTATCACCAGATTTGAAAGCTCTCCTACAAGCCCCATTAGGAAAAAAAAAATCAATTAATGGACCATTCAGCTTTAGATTACTTGACTCAGAAGCTCACATATGAATCAAAATGCAAACAATATGGCATATTTGTCCATTCTCTCCTCTCTCATGTAGAATGATGTACTAAATCAATGTACAGCACAACCATAGCCGCACAAGTTGAGGACCAAATTCCAAGGAGCTCATGCACACAGTGAGTAAGAACTAAGATGTATAGTATATTCGCATGCATGAAAAATTGGAGGGAAGTAAGAGAACCTGTGAACACTTGACCTCCTTCCTCGTGTAGTAATTAGATGATGAACCTCTGATTGATCACGATCAAGTGCTGGCTGTGAGATCTCTAGTCCTTCATGTTTCACTATTGATAGATACCTGTGATTTGAGACAAGGTTTGACTATATGAATGACTGGTTCTCATAGCAGTTAAGTCTCACACTTAAAACATTTTAGCATGTTTAGTCTCCGAATAAATTCTCAGAAATTTCTAATAATCTTATGTAATTGTGGTGAATAATATCAGAGAATGATTAACATGTCAAGATTTAAGTAACGACTAAACTATAACGGGTTTAGGTGATGTGATGTGCAAATCCTGATTGCATTCAACATGTACTATCAGGTTATCACTTACTCTGCTATGTTTATGCACTTTAAGATGGTCCAAAAGTGACAGGGATAAGGCAATGGATAATCACTATGTCAAATCAACTTACTCATTGTCCCAGCTACTTGGGTTCAGCAACTTGAATGATCAATGTTCGCCATTCTATTTCCTCTAAAGAGACTTTTTATGTAAGACAATGCTCAACAACCTACATCATTGTTATCGGCATTGACATTATTATCACTCTTCTTAACTAGAGCACTTGAAGATCTACATCGTGTGTCAAAACGACTCGACCAATATAAGTTCGCTTTGTTGGAATTTTCTTGGTCTAGGCTCATCCAGTCTTGTCTTGTCATTCGACTTTGAGTTCAAGTAATTAACAAGCCATTCTGCTTATGCATCACTAATGGAGGCATGCCGACTCTATAGATGCTTCGCCCACCAAATGTGTTAGGCCCTCCTCTACTGCAGTGCAGCAACTAATAAGTTCATCAATCAAGATGTATAAATGGGGATACACCCAATTAAGAAAACCTCTGAATCATGGTCAGCATGAAAAGCTACGACTTTTACTTTAGCATCTCCATCCATCCATTTCATAGATCAGTACCACCACAAAAAGTTCGTTCCATTCTTTTGTTGCTGAAAGAAGGTTTTTCCGACCAACGATTCAGTCAACTGTGACATTCAATGATTCTACTTTTCTGACTAATTTACTCATCTGTTCGAGGTATTGTTGTGATCTGTGTTCACTTGCAATATGAACAGTGGTTAAAAAAAAAAAAGGGAGTACTAAGTATCAAGTAACCGACTCTTCTTAACACTTAAGCTGCTAGAGACTAGAGAGAGCGTCAACAATGTATATCACGATTCATGTTAGGCCTCACCAATGTATATCAAGCTTCACAACACTCTCCTCACATGAGACCGCTTAGTTTTCGGTTCAACTAATTTTTTAAGGATTAACTTGTACAGAGTATGACCGCCCTCTCGATACTAATGCCAACTATTGAATAGCAAAAGTTGCCTTCATTACTGTTGGTACATAGAGACTTAATAGCTCATGACAAAAATGTTGATTTTGCATAAAGCTAAAGATGTATACATTACTCACTCCCTCTCAAAGATATTAGCCGCAGAACAACTCACTGATTAAGGACAGTTTATCAATTTTCACTTCACTTTTAATTAGTATTAATTTTCCTAATACATTACAAAGTTAGGGACATAACGAGGGAGTAATTGATTAATGTTCACTGAGATTTTGAGTGACCAAAAAACTTTGAGACAGACAGAAAAAAAGAGTTGGCCAGCATAAGTGAGACAAAGGTACTAGACTACTAGGTAGTACTTAGCATCGGATTAGGAATGCTATATCGTGTGATATGATATTGTTCACCGTATGAGATATATATTGATATGGAATAATTTGTAAATTGTCTTTTTTGCCCCCGACAAGATTGATAATTTAAAGTGATGTGAAGGAGATAGAAAGGTTGAGAAAGAAGAGAGAAAGGAAGAGAGGAGAGAGAATGTGATGCGATAGGTTTGAATTGATTTGTGAGGGTGTATTGGTATAGGGGTAATAGGTGGAAAGTGTGATTTGAGAATGTGATATGAAGGTGTCATATTGTATTCGTGATCACATATGGCCATATATACCATATAACCCTATGTTGCCATATACGATTGGTGATCCGGCCCTACTTATGCTATTTTATGATATTATTTGAAATATGAAATTATAAACAGGTATAGATAACCAATCAAGATGTTAACTTTAAAGAGATAAAACGTGCCTGTGGGGAGGTGGAGGTGGGGGTTGGGGAAGAAGCTAGAGATGCCAATATCATTACTTAAGATACTACTACTGCTAGTCTGCTACTATAATGCTCCTACTCCAAAACTATTACTACTGCCACTAATGATGTTAATAACAAACCCAAAATCTTTCAAGGAGACTCTCTTGGAACAAAAAGACTTGCATACGACTCTTGAACTTAGGCTTATGCTTCCTAATTTGATCAGACTAATACAACCACCAACTGTTTCTTTCGCCGAACAAAAAAGTAATGACTTCTAAATATCCTGCCGACTTTTCTACTTTAGCTCTGAAGTCTGAACTTGTGCCCTCCAAATCAATAGACGTACCATTTGCCAAATAATATGCAACCAATAAAGGTGTCCTATATATCTACATAATATATATATATATATATATATATATATTCAATTCATCCCTAGCAAAAAGAAAAGAGCTTAAAGTCAATTTTTCACTTAAGTGTTCTCGGATTGAAAACCCACTAGTTTCACAAACTATAGTTCCAACTATTCCCACAACTCTACAGCCATGTCCTTGATCACAACAATATCTCTCACTTTTAACTCATTCTTTCTCTATCACACAGCAAATTATCTCTGATATCCTTCTCTAGTATTAAAACCATATGCTAATACCCTATTCCTAAATCTTTCATTCAATCTTCTCAAAAGGTGATGGCTTCCGTAGTAGACCTCCCATGCATAAGTCATAACCCGAACAAATCCTCAGGACCCGCTGCATCACTTCTTGATTTGTTTTCACATGTTTTATTATTCTTTAATTACTTCCATGCCTCAGAAATGAATCAATAGTACAGATACTTATAGTTTATAATGTTATTCTCGGATAATTTTTTGTATGAATTTTCCTTGGGAAGATAATACTCCATCCATTCCCGGCAAAGAGTCCACTGTTCCATTTTGGGGCGCATTCAAAGAGTCCACAATCGAACATTAAGCTATAAATATTTAATTTTTCCAAAAGTTTCTCTTCCATATTTAAAACATGATTATTTTATCAAACATTGTAGAAAAAAAATCATAACTTTAGTATAATTTGTAAAAGAATATAAAGTGCTAAAAGTACAAAATTAAAAAGTTTGACTTTCAAGCATGGACTCTTTGACCGGAATGGAGGGAGTATTACTATTCACACTGCAGAAAATTTATCAATTTCACTAAATTTCCCTACATATTGGTGTGTAGACCATGAAAGTGGAGGAAATTATGTATAAGAGTAAGTAAATGAATAATGGCTAAGTTTCAAAAGTTGACACAAAAGATCTACGTCATTTGAACTTATGCTACAAGCCTGTAACTATTGGGCAAAGTGGTTCACCATGGAGAATTGTTGTATTTCGGTCCTGCTTGTGCATTTGACAACTCACTTCCATCAATTTCTTTACCCATCTTTAACCTACTCCGTTTTTACTTTCCACTGAAAACCAAATGCCTCGACTAGAGAGATTGGAAGTTAAGAACTTTTCCTAAGGCACTAGTCCACTCTATTCCCCAAGTATTTCACTAGGAAAAAAAATCAAATGTACACACAAAATCTATTACAGTTTATATGGTACTGTAAAAGTACGCTTTCAACCTCTGAAAAATAATGTGTGAACCCTATGTACAAATAGAAGCACGCTATAAAATCAGCATTAAAGAAATAGATACTTATTGAGACCCAATAAGTTGATATGCTAACCCAAAAGAAGTCAAAGTTAAACCAAAAGAGACGCCTTGCCTTGATAAATAGATGTACAGAGAGAACATGCAAGAACTTCTAGTGACTACAATTTGTATTCTACATCATTATCAGTTATGATGTGAATGTGCAAGCAAGTATCCTTATACCCCATCCTACAACTTACTGCAGAAGAACAAACATATGAATAATTGGCAGCCTTTAGTTTGTAAATATTTGACTTAACTTGACAGATCTGCGACCCACTAGCTGGCTAACTCGGCGTGTATGGACCAGATTATGCCATGTCAAATGCTGTCCATGGAGGCATGGACACACATCTAGAAAAGATGCTGGCGGCAAATAACCATTTCAGAATTATTATTTACCAGTATCGCGTTAAACCTATTTTCTTCCTGGGTTACCAGTTGAAACAACAAAACATAAAAGAAGAGTCTTCAATCACATACCGTGCAGGGTGGAAATTCTCAACTCCAAGATCTTCATCCCAGAGAAAAATATAATTGTACTCCGCAACAATATCAGGATGTAGAAATCGCTTGGCAAACCACCTAGATAAGTAATAATAATAACGACAATGAAGATCCACAAGAGCGATAATTTCCCATTATGAAGGCATTGAAGCCTACCGTTTATCTTAGATAAGTAATGATAACAATGACAATGAAGCCTACCATTTTGTTTGGTTAACAGCAGATACATGTATCACACTGTCAATCCAGCTCAAATCCTTCCATTCATCAAGAATACCATCATAATGTAAGAGCATCACTACAAAATCACTTGACAGAAACTGCACTATGAGATTAAAAAAATCAATTACCAAGCGTACAGCATGAAGATTAAAGTAAAATATCTAAGACAAAGAGAGTAGAAGTTCATTACTTACTTTCCTAACCATCTTGTCGACCAACTTTTTTTGTTTTATTCCAACAGCAGCTGAAAATAAGCTTTTTGATGAATTCTCTTTCTTCTGTTAAAAAAAAATCAGATTAAACCAAAAGATTTGGTTAAGTATGATGAGAAGATCACGTCATATAAGTGAATCTACAACAATAAGCTACCTAGTGGAAAGAATGAAGTAGAGGCAAATCACACTTTTATAAGGACACCAGATAGTTGATCGAATAGTACCTTCCGCAAGCCCCATAATGGTTGCCTTTCCAAGTCAGAAGTCGTGGACACAATTCCTTTAGGCAATGACTCGCTTCCAAGAGGCTGGCATTGGTTCTATAACAGAATGAAACAAGTCAGAATGAAAACTTGTCCATGAATATAAAAACTGCAATAGATCTCTGAGTCCAGCATCGCTAACTTTCATTTGTTTTCAACCCCTCAAACCTAAGCCTCATACCAGCCATCTACAAAGTGATGCAAAGCAACTAGGAGGCTAATGTGAGGCAGGAGAGGGATCTTCCATGGGCATTAGCATCTGCTTAGTTGAGAAGGGTCATTCAATCTACTTTTCAATTCATTCCTGGGTGGATGAGACTTTAGTAGCTTTACCAATCGCAACGATATTAGTTTTAGCAAGATAGTGCAATATCGGGAGCAACAGATTTTCAAAAATATCAAACTGATTGGGAGATCATTATAAAATAAACCTCATAGGAGGGAAAAACAAACCTCACATGCATAGAACGTCGAACTTTCTGTCCCTTCTAATCCCCATTTTATGTATTTCTGCATAATCACGGCCATAGTTAGTAATACATTATACACAACACATTTCTAATCTTATTTTTGCATCAGCTGAAAGCAATTATATATACATATATATACGTATATGTATATCTAAATATATATATATATATATGTATATACATATTAACCAGAAGTTCTGAGATATAGGCACCACTCATTTTTACAAAGAATATCAGTTTGCTGATTGCATATGAATTAGGAATTAGTTTTTGTTTGTAATTACATGTCATTTTAGAAATGCCTTGCATGAGAAGTCCATAATATATATATGTATATGCGTAAGGTTACACGCCCTTAAGTCTGCAAAACTACAAATCAATTACTGTTAAGAAAGTAAAGAATGAAACTTTGATATTTTTCGCCGCAGAAGAAGAAGTATAATTTTTTTCCGAGCAGTTATTACCAGTTGAATAAGCTAGAATTTATAAAACCTAAATCTTATCTAATTTGTAAAAGATACAATAAAGATGGACTTACACCATATAATGCATCTTTACCATCTTTTGCTATAAATGTTGTACCTATCACGAATGCAGTACAGAACAAAGAAACGACCATTAAACGGCTGCAGATACATGATCTTGTACATTTTGCATCTGGAAGTGTCACTACTGATACCTGTAGGAAACAAGAATAATAGATACCTTTAGAAGAGAACTTAATTGGCTGTAAGTAACTCCAGGAATGTCCTCACTGAAGCAAAGGCATTTGAAGAAACAGGCCCCATTGTTAGCCATACTGATTAAAACTCAATGCTTTGTGATCAACCACAATACAGAAACTAAAAGAAACAAGAGCCCGAAAAGAGATAAATCCAAGATGGACAAGCAGCCAACCAGAAAATGTTACAATAGAAGTATGTATATTTGGGTGCGAGAAGATAATTAGCGACTACCGACGCATGTTTGATAGTTTGAAAGACCGAGTGAATGAACAAGGCACACACACACACATAGAAGGAGAGATAATCAGACCCCAGCGTATTAATAGGTCTATTCAGTACTATTTTTTAGTTTTATCAGCTACTTATATATATATATATATATATATATTCATATGTGTTCCTTCATTAATATATACGAGTAGCATCCAGTTCCAATATTTGTGCCTTAGCTGAGCTTTGGCCCTTGTTATATGTAGCTTTGCTGAAGGACAACCACTGAGGAGGAGATAAGTGTTCTTGATAATAACATGATATTTTTTACTTCATCTTACCCATGTCACTGGGCGTATCTAGATGTAAATGAGAACTTTGATAGTTCTCTGGCCTGTTTTAAAGCATGTTTTATGACCAAAAGATATGCTACTTATGTTAAGGGCTACTTCGGCACTTAAGCATCACCTGCTAAGCTTGTATCAGTCGGATGCTTATTTTCCTATCCACATCCCCTAATTAGCCTCTTTGGTAAAGCAAAGGTGAAAAATGCATTTCAGTCTGTCCCCTCAACAAATAAATTTTCATTAAGCAACCCCTTGGATGTTTTCATCAGGGGGGAATCTGGGCTGTGTTGTATACCTATGAAGTCATTTGAAGGGCTAGAACTGTCATGTACTAGGTTTAGAAGGATGAGTAAGGTAAGTTTCCGTTAAGCCATGTAGCAACAAACTCTCATTCACTTTAGCCTCGGTAAAATCCTGTAAATACCTGTACAGTTACTTATTTTAATGAAGACATTGTTCATTAGTTAGTGTTTGAAGAAGTGAGTGGGAGATGCAGTCACGCCAAACAGACCTATCTCTACGCTGCAATATATTTGTAATTTTGTTGGGTGTTTTTTTATTTTTTTTGATGAAAACTATTTGTAGTTTTGTTAATGACTCGTATATCTACGCCATCATTCTCATGTTTCCTGATTAATTTGTCTGGATTGATCCAATTTCTAAGTTTGTGGGTGAGCAGAGACTATGGAGCACTTTAATTCCAAATACCCCTGTTGAATGAAAATTATGAATTAGGAGAACAGTGCTCTCAGCACCATTACAACTGGGATATAATCACTTTTATTTTTGGCTAGCATGTCACAGAGTTTAAGTGGCTTTACACTGTAAAGGTGATCAATCTTGATAGTTAGTTAGCTTTATCTTAAGGCTCTCTTTACGACCAAAAGATATGCCCGGACGTATGTTGTCAACAACGTAGGCACCTACCTGCTGACTGACTGATGTGGCTTATTTTCCTTGAAACCGCCCATCATCAGCATCTTAGGTGACGTAAATATTAAGATTCCATTTCTTTTGGCCTCTCCATGAAGACATTTCCATTGGTAACCTCTAGGTCATTTATCAATGAAGTCAATTTATGGTCGACCGAAACTGCATCTGCATAGTTTGGAAGATTGAGTGAGATGGCAGCTTGGCCTTGAGTCATGTAGCAAAGAACTCTTATCTTATATAGTGAATACTACTCTGAAAGTACTTTATTGGTAGTCTTTTTTGATGAAAATCATTATTTCTGGTGTACAATATTCATGTTTTCTATTTTTCTTTGTTCATATAATAAACCTAGGAGCAGTACCATCCCATTCTTCTTAGCTGGTAGTACACTTGTGATATCGTTTGCCGGCTGGCTTCAGGCAACCTTAGCATTTCCTGAAGTTTATTAAAGAAGAAACTGAGGCCAACAAAGAAAAAAAAGTAAAGTGGAAATAAAGCAAAGCTAATTAGATACCAGTCTTCACTCCCTAGTTCAACAAGCAGCATACCTCTAATAGTCACCAGAGCTGAGGCCTGTAAAAATTAAACCCTCATTCTCACTCTCAAAAGTGGAAAGCGCAATGCTTGACCCCAAAAAGTTAGTGCTCCTCTTCATCCATAAGTGCCAAAAGACCCCCGCATCATGATCTCATTGGCACTTCAGAAACCTACATAAGTACTAAGGAGAAAATCCTTTACTGAAGAAGGCACACCCGATATTTTCTCAAAGTGCTTAACATCATAACTACAATCTCCATATCTTGGGACAATGATTAAACTGATCAATCAGGACTCCCACTGTTTTTGACACATAACATACATGTACGGAGAGGCTTACAAGGTTGATCCACGTAAACTATCTCCAAGCATTAGCATTTAGCGTTTTAAGCACAAATGACGTAGCATTCAACTCCAAAGACACATTAGTTTTTTATGAAAGAAGTCAGAGGTAGTAATGACCCAACTCTTCATGAAAGACTTGGTTGTATAAATACGACTGGCATAGACTAACCAAGTTCACCTAAGCACCAAACACGTAAGGTTGCTCCATTAACATTTCTGAGCACCACATTGCCATTCTTAGTTTTGAATACTCTCCTCTACATTCCCCATCCCCCCCCCCTCTCCCCCACCACCACCACTCGGGCCGCCTTCTATCACTATATTATTATTTCAAGCGACATGGAGAAAGAAGAGACCATTGGGCCTCAAATCCATGATTCTCAATTTTCCATTAGTGTGCATTACAGTCTTAAAAAACTCGTTCTATGGCAATAGTTTCTTTTCATTTTCAGTTTTGGACTGATGTTTAGTGATATGAATGATGGTATTAGGGAAACTTTTCATTTGATATATGAAAACCCTAGTCATCAGCTAATTATCATTAGGGAGTTACCGGTGGAACGTGTGCCCAATCAATCTATGATTAATCAAACCTAACTTCTCATCAAGACACTCAGTCCATATAACAAAAACGGGTTGGCAAGAAAATTCTAACTGATAAATATTCCATCCATCAATTTATTCGCAAGTTTGGACTAAAGGCCCAGATTTACCAAAAAAATAACTTTTATTTGGGTTGGTGAAGCAATCCATTTTCCAACACTTCAATGTCTATTTTTTTTCTGTTGATTTTGTCCTATATATAGCATTGCTGCGAAACAATTGCTCAATTATAAGTAAAGCATAACGACATATGTACATCAAAGTATGTGTGTGTGTGTGTGTGTTTGGTGTGCCTAGAACAAAAAAAGACAAAATCAAGAGAGAGAGAGGGAGCATAAGCTTACAAAGTTTGGGGACTTCATCTTCAATGGGAGTTCAGAATCATCAGATGTTGAACGATAGGGAGTAATTAGCCAGAACAAAAACAAAAAACATCCAAGTAATTGAAATTGAGAAAAAAAAAAAGATAGCCTTTCAAAATTAAGAAAACGAAAAAGAAAATAAAGTAATCAATATTCACCAGCCTAAACCAGGGCATTACTTTGAGGGAGAGACAGACACAGAGAGAGAGAGAGAGAGAGAGAGAGAGAGAGAGAGAGAGATGAGGGTGACCATATCAAAACATCCATTCCTACCGCGCCTCCAACTGCTGATTGCTGAGGCCAACCGCGCCTCCGAAATGGGTGGCGAATTAATTTGTTTAAATTATGAGCAAATGGCGCCTTTTTATTTGGTACATTCAACTGGTGGTGGTTTCTTTTAACCTTGGCAACGCCGCTTAACTCCTCCCTCCACCCGTAAATGTCCTCCTTCCTTCTTTTTCACAAGTTAAATTAAAACAAATTTTATCAATTATTTATGGATTAATCTCATTTTAGGCCCTAAAGTTTCCATGGGGTTTCGAAACAGATCCCCAGGTTCCAGAAATTTCGAAATATGCCCTAATGTTACATTTTTATTTCGAAATGAAGTTTTTTTGACGGATTCGTTAGAAACTTAACGAAACTCAACTCACGTGCTTTGCACGTGAGTTTTATAAGGATCATTTTGTGATTTTGCATCAAAGTTAAATTGAGGGTCCAAAATAAAATTTCTTAAGGGGGTAAATATTTAATTAAAGTATATTTAATTAGGATAAGATTAATAATGGTATAAATTAATTAAGGTATTTAATTAGGGTAGAATTAGTTAAGGTAAAATTTAATTAAGATATGTTTAATTAAGATATTAATTATTGATGGGCCCAGGCCCAAGTACTAGGCCCAATACTAATTAAAGGTAAAGCCCAACGGGCAGGCCCTTCATCAAGATCACTACATAGGATGGCCGACTTGGACTCAGCCCAACGGGCAGTCACATAGCCGTCCCCGCCCGTCTATGTTTACCTAGTTCTGCCCGACGGGTAGATAACCCGACTGTGGATGTCTTCATTAGGCGGACATGACTCAGCCCAACGGGCGGTCATGTGACCGTCCTTGACAGACCGCTAAGATAAC
>JAOWAN010000043.1:2900774-2928908 GCA_028566635.1 Lobelia cardinalis
AAAAGATAAGAGATAATTTTGACAAACTACCGTTCCGTATACACAAATAGAATAAAAATATTATCACATGCACCTAATTTTTTTTTTTTTGTGCCCTTTATGAATTTGGGCCCTGGGTCGGTCCTGCGTGTGCCTAGGTATTAGTAGTTAGGAATGCCCATTTTATTCATAAATATATATAAAGTTTATCAATTATGTACATAATATGAATATAAAATGTACATAATAATCATAAATATAATAATCAAATATATCATGTATATTGCATATTCATATTACGTACATAATTCATAAATTTTATATACATTTGTCAATAAAATGAGCATACCTTGCTATAAATGCCTAGACAAACGATATAAAGATTGATCAAGTAGAGTTTCCGGAAATCGGTTATATGAATTCACTTAACACTTGTGAAAATTCGGTATATCCTCATAATATCTATGTGAAATCTCATAATTGTTAGTAAATTTTAAATATTACTTATGAGAATTGGTATATAATTAATGAATTAATTATCTTAAGTACATATTTAATTAAATAGTCTAATTAAAAATAAAATATTTAATTAAATTCTCATAATGATTAATAGAATTCAAATAAGACTTATGAAAATTTAGTTTTCATTTAATGTATTCTTTTCATGCTAAAAAATAAAAAATTAATTAACTGAATTCTCATAATCGTTAACAGAATTCAGAAAATAGTTATGAGAATTTAATTTATTTATTTTTACTTATATTTTTTGGGAAAAATAGTTTTTAAAAAAATTAAGTGAATTCCCGTAATGCTTAATAGGATTCAGATAATGATTATGAGAATTTAAGTTGTTTTATTTTTTTTTTTAACAACTCTTTTTTTTTTACTGTATGCTTCAATTATTTGTAGTTTAAAAAAGGAAAAAAAATTATAATTTACAAATTTGATAGTATATTATGCCAGCAAATTAACACATAGATAATACGATAAATAAAATTAAATAATCTGAAAAATACATGAAAATAGAATGTGTTTAATATCCAACATGGAAAATATGAAACTAACTAATCACCCATCCATTTCCTACAATAGCGTCCGTCAAATACATGTGAATCACTCCTAGAATATTTAGGCGCTTTCGTGGCACGCTTACGCTTACTCTGAGCCACAGGGGGGGGGTAGGGTGTTATATATATATGACCGGTTTGCTCATCCTGACCATCATCATCGGCATCCTCATTCAACTCAGAAACATGGTCATCATCGGCATCCTGCTAATCATCATCACCATCCTCGTCCGACTCAGAACATGGTCGTCATCAAGATGTGACTGATCTATGAGTGGTTGATCGACCACAAAATGATTCGCAAATGGTGCACCGACATCTAGATGTGACTGATCTATGACGGGCTGATCAACCACAAACTAATATGCAAATGCAGCACCGACATTTGGCAGTGGCTATCGGTGAAGGAATGTGCGCCTGCCACTGCCCAGTATACGTCCTCCACATGCAGCACGGTGGACTCGTTCCTCTGACCGAAATGACTGAGTCTGCGGAACGTGCATCTGCCTAGGCCTTACATTCGACTGAGTCTGAGGAATCTGAAGCATTGGCCGACCAATCTTGCATAGAATCAAGGATATGATGCGAATCGCACGTGGCTTATCGTGAGAAACCCGTCGAGCAATGTAATCGTTACAAGATCGACAAACCTTAGACATAGCTCTTTCCTGTCAGAGTGAAAAAAAAAATTAAGCGAATAATCACAATAATTTTATAAAATAATAGAGAATTTATGATATAATTGAAAAGGTTAAAAATTTAACTCAACAATGCGCCATATGCCTCAGCAGAGCCAATGAAACCACGATGCGTGGAGTGCGCCCTCGATCCTCCGGATTCACAACATACCGGAGGGTACGAGCCCCGTACCACGCTAAACAATCCGGTGAAGTATCGAGTACTCCAGGTTGCTCTCCCACAAAGACGGTCCAGTGTCTGGCGTTCTACTGACGAACGTATGTCAAGTGGAATTGTCTCCAATCAGCATTTGTTCAGCCGATCCTAATCATCTTATGTAACCTAATGTGCTCCCCCTCTCGAGTAGTAAGTTAGGACCAAGTATCAGTTGTGTAGACCTAAATTGGCGTATAGCCCTCGCAGGCATGTGCACCTCTACCACCTCGAAAAAGTTAAGTTGGGTCTGAGACTCCCAAATATCCGTGCCTACGCTACAAGGGAGGCAGGTGGATCAAGATAAAAGGAAAAATAAAAGGTAAATATGTGCCCAGAGTTCGCAACCTCGTTTCAGTTGCAACAAGAATGCTCTTTCTGTCGGACCACATGGATGCAACAATTCGGTTTATAGCAAGATTGACATGTGATCATTTCTTTCATTTGGGTATCCGGTTAGCCACTCCTACCTTCAGTTGTATATGATCTTGCGCGCGCGCGTGTGTGTGTGTGTGTTTGTGTTTAGTGCATTTGTAATTAGGGTATATATTGTGTAAAGTTTTTTATGATGATTTTATATATTTCTCTTGAACTCTTTGAATTTTTATGTGTTAGAATCATTTTTGATTGATCAATTTAATGATAATGGTTTTTGTTTATTTAGATGTTCGGAAATGCTTTTAAATAAGTTTTCAGTCGTCGGTACAAATTTGCTTGTTTATCAAAGTTTGAGCCCCATTGTGTGAAATGATTTTGGGTTGTGGGTTTCCTTTTTCAATCTCTCATTTTTTTTATGGTTAACCTTAATTTTGTTCAATTAAATTTTTCTCTCGGTAGAAATCAATCAGTTTTGAGTGTTTGCTTCCTCCTTATGAAATATTTTAAAAAAAATAAATCAATTATGTATTTGTTCTGAAATTAATATTAAAAATTAGTTCGTAGATTGAGTTTAAGCACCTTGATTGCCATCACTCATCAGGCTTCTTGAATAAGTAGATGGATATTTTTGTGCATTTTTGTGTGATCCAATTTTCTTAGATTGTAAGTTTTAAAAATTCCTTTTTCTCACATTCAGATCCATTTTTTTCAATGTCCTTGTTTCTTATCACTTCCTTTTCATGAATTCAACGTTTTCATCCTTCTTTTTTTGTTCAATTAGTAACTATTCTTCAATTTTGTGATTGAACGTGTGTATCAACTCACAGGTTTCTATGATGAGTGGAATTTAAGATCTAGGTTAATGATTTTGATTTGTGAGCTAAATAAGATAAATAAATTTTATGATTCTTTGATTGCTTAGACAGAAGCATTTTAATTATGGTCCTAGTATTAATTTACTTAGTCTATGATTGAATATGTAACTTAATGTTCATTTGATGATGTTTCATCAAGAAAGGAATTTTCTTACATAATCTATATTCTGTTAATTGATTCATGTTTAGATCATCTTCGAATATTCATGGTTCTATATATTAGCATGCACTTCGTCTGGCTTGTAATATCACAGCTTGTATGCAAAATAAATTTCCCTTTCTTGTTATGTTACTTTTCCGACTGTATTGCATTGGAGTTCAATTTCAGAAAAATGAGTGCCCTAACTGCAGTCTCGTCGAAGAAGGGGAATGGCTTTTCGCAACTGAAGGTTTCCAGCAATCCATTGTGACCGATGATCTGGATCTGAAAAATGATGAAGACATTGAAGATGATGACAACGATGATGACTACTTTTATGTGGTAAATTAAATTATTGACGTAATTTTCACCTTTTGGTTTATGTATACATTTAATATCACTAATTCAGCACGCACTCATAGATGATTATGATCAAAACTAATACCTCTGTCCCAACTATTAGATAACCTACTCAAATTAATTTTTTTAATTAATCATGATTATGTAAAATGTCTAAATCCTATTTAAGTTTCTTTTTAAGAATTCTTCAGTCTAGATCACATCATATGTGCACTATTTGGTGCACGAGCATACTTGCTAATTGTTTATTACGATCTGATAGAAATATATTTTACAGATATTTTTTTTGCTTGATTTGTGTATTTGTTTCTGTTTGCGAGTAATATATAATGATCGCTTATTTTCCTAAATTTGCAGTCCCCTTTCACGCTAATGTACTTGATGCAGAATAGGCTTCCATATCCAGACATAGGCCTTCCTCCACCGTAAGCTTTCTAATCACTATTCAAATTTGATAATTTATCTTATGATTTGATGTAAGCAAGATACTGACGTGGTAGCACTAATGTTCCATACTTGGTTCTACGGTTTCTGTTTCTTGTTACCATTCCCACCTAATTAATCATGAAAATTGATTATGTGAATATAGTTGGTAGGAACTTGCAGAAACAGAAACCGTAGAACTAGGTATGGAACATTAGTGCTACGAGGTCAGTATCTTGTTTACATCAGATCATAAGATAAATTATCAAATTTGAATAGTGATTAGAAAGCTTACGGTGGAGGAAGACCTATGTCTGGATATGGAAGCCTATTTTGCATCAAGTACATTCGCATGGAAGGGGACTGCAAACTTGAAATTAAGCGATCATTATACATTACTCGTAAACAGCCACAAATACACAAATCAAGCAAAAAAATTGTAAATAGATCTATCATATCCTAGTAAACAATAAGCTAGTGCGCTCGAGCACTAAATAATGCACATATGACGTGATCTAGACCGAAATTTTTAAGAAGGAACTTATTTCTAGAATAGGATTTAGACATTTCGCATACGCATGATTAATTTAAAAAAATAATTTGAGTAGATTATCTACTAATTGGGATGGAGACATTAGTTTTGATCATAATTATTTATGATTGTGTGTCAAATTAGTGTTATTAAATGTATACATAAACCAAAAGGTGAAAATTACGTTAATAAATTAATTTACCACATAAACGTAGTCATCATCGTCGTCCTCATCATGTCTTCATCGTTTTCCAGATTCACATCATCGGTCACAATGGATTGCTGGAAAGCTCCAGCTGCGAAAATCCATTCCCCTTCCTCGACGAGTCTGTAGTTAGGGCACTGCATCATTCTTCTGAAATTGAACTCTAATCCAATAAAATCTGAAAAGTAACAGTACCGAAAAGGGAAATTTATCAAGCATACAAGTCCTGATATTACAAGCCACACAAGGTGTGTGCTAATATACAGAACCATGGATATTCAAAGATGATCTCAACATGAATCAATTAACAGAACATAGATTATGTAAGAAAATTCCTGTCTTGATGAACCATCATCAAATAAACATTAAGTTGCATAATCACTTGACTCATAGACTAAGTAAATTAATACTAGGACCATAATTAAAATGCTTCTAGCTAAGCACTCAAAGAATCATAAAATGTATTCATCTTATTTAGCCCACAAATCAGAATCTCTAAGGGAAATGTAAGCAGATTATCATTAACCTACAACTTAAATTTCACTCATCATAGAAACTTGTGAATTGATATACAAGTTTAATCACAAATAGAAGAATAGTTACTGACTGAACAGAAAAAACGAATGAAAATGTTGAATTCATGAAATGGATTGATAAGGAACAAGGACATTCAAAAAGATGGATCTGAATGTGACTAAAAGGAATTTTTAAAATTTAAAATTTAAAGAAAATTGGATCACACAAAAATGCACAAAAATATCCAACTACTCATTCAAGGAGCCTGAAGAGTGACGACAATCAAGGTGCTTAAACTCAATAGACTTACTAATTTTTAAAATTAATTACAGATCAAATACAAAATTGATTTTTATCAAAGATTTCATAAGGAGGAAAGCAAACAATCAAGACTCACATGAAATTGATCATTCAAAAATGATTCTAACACATGAAAATTCAAGGAGTTCGAGTAAAACGCATAAAATCATCATCAAAAACTTTACACGATATATACCCAAATTACAAATGCATTTAAAACACATATACAGACGTGCGCGCGTGTAAGAGAATACACGACCAAAGGTAGGAGTAGCTAACTGGATAACCAAATGAAAGAGAATCTAGCCATAGACCGGATTGTTGCATCAATGAGGTCCAGGCAGATAGAGCATTCTTGTTGTAATTAAAACGAGGTTGCAGACTCCGAGCATATATTTTCCTTTTCTAGGAATTATTATATATGTAAAAAGTGTCACTTTGTATTTAGAATATATATAGCCTAAATAAGAATTATTAAATTGAAGCCGAACATAATCTATCATCCAAAATCCACTAAATAAACTATTTTTCCTATTTTTTCTAAATTTTCTATAAATTCAAATTTATTACATATTCACAAAAAATACATAATTACAGATATACGGATTTATTACATAATCACAGATTTATTATTTTATTACATAATCACAAATATTTTAAAAACTATTTATTATGTAAAAAATCATAACTATTATTGAATAATCGAAAAAAAAAAAACTTACCTGCGTTGGAGAGGGTTCGACGACGGAGAGTGTGAGATGCCGGATTTGAGAAGAAAAATCATCGGATTTGAGTAGAAAGTGTGAAGGTAAAGTTCGAGATTTTTTTTACCTTCTCTTCGTTCGATCAATCTGCTAAAAATGGCAATTGGTGAAAATTGTGAATTCTCATAGCAATTGGAGAAGTGGCTTTAAAAAGTATTGCAGCCTTTTTTAAGCTTTCGCAGTAAATTGTGTAAGTGTGTTAGCATGTGCAGAAGTGTGTGCCGGAGTGTGTGAGAGTGTGTTAGGCGTGTATGATTTTATGTGTGTCCGTGTGTGTTAGATTATCTCCAACCACGTTAGTTAAATTTGGCTTGCTCAAGCTATTTTTTAGCAAGCAAATAGTGGTATAGCAAGCCTTAAAAGCATTGTCATATCCAGCCTTCATAAGCTATGATTTAACTAACAATTATATCATATTATTTTCACTATTATAATACACTATTTCTAATAATTTTAAAATTATATTTATTATCATATTTATAAATCTCATATAATAGGATGTAATTTAAAAATAATATTTAAAAATAAAATAATATTTCACATCAAGTAAAATAATAAAAATATATTATTTTAATTATTCAATAAATAATAATTATATTTTGTTAAGTTCATTATCTATACATAATTCAAATACATTTAAAATATTATTTTATTTTTATTAATTTTAAAGACAATATACATATATTAGAGTTAATTATGGGCTATTTTCTAATTTTTTTAATTATATTTCCATGGCTTGCTATAGTTTGAAATAGCAAGTCAAAGCTAAAATTTAGCCAGCTCCCTATAATGTGTATCCATTGGCGCATAAAAAATGTGATGATTTTGTATAATATAGCAAATAGCAAGCCAAACGTTCATGATTGGAGATGCTTTTAGGGTAAGTTTGTTTTTGTGTGTTTTTGTCTGTGTCCGTGTGTGTGAGGGTGAGTGTGTTTATATGTGTGTTCGTGTGTGTTAGGCGAGTGTGTTCTTATTTTTTTAATCAAATATCATAGCAATATATATTAAATTATGTTTTTCTTTTTTATTAAAAATCATAACTATAATAAATTATTTTTTTCTTTTTTATTAAATATCTTATCTTTATTTAATTCATTCGAAGCTAACACGTGGTCATCTTTCATCTTAATTTTTATACTAGTTTATATATACAAACTAGTATAAACTAGTGTTGTTCGGACATAAACTTGTGTAGCCTCCATTTTTCTTCTTTGCTTGGTTTAAATAATTGCTCCAAAGAAAGGCAAGGAGCCTAAATTTCTCCCACATATAGATTCAGATTCGAATTTCGTGGATTATTATTCAAACATATGTGAACAGGAGCGAACTAGCCTTGCTTTGGCGATCAGAATGGACCTCGAACGTGAATGCTATGTCGTTTATTATTCATGGTGTCCACTGTCTGGGCTTTCTGATGTCCCTTCTTCCCTTGCAGCGATAAAAGAAATTGGGGTTGGCATAGCTACAAGTTAATATTGCAGCATGCGGAACAAGGGTGTAACACATGGGCCTTGCGAACTACTTGCGTAGGCATTCGATTAGTACTATCCAAATCAAGTGTGAAGCCAAAAAAGCTCACAAGCGCGGTGGTGGAGATGGTGGCTCCGGAGGTGCTGTTTGTTGAAGTCATTTCATGTTTTAATTAATGTTATGCTATGTCGAGCATCGCATATCGAATAATAATTAAATCATTATACTTGTTAGTATTTTTACAGATTTAAGTTAATTTGCTTGCACAATTTACAAGCCACCCGATCCACCTTATTTATACCCATTAATTTGCTTGCATAATTTAAACATTTCTATTGAATGTCAATACATTTCATCAAAATACATAAATATAATAAACATTTACAAGCCACCCAGTTCAAAACTATCATAGTTATCATCTATAGGAGCACTGTCATAAGAAGGATGAGAAAGTGGGCATTGTTTGATATAATGTCCACAATGTCAACAACGGCTGCAAATTTGTGCTCTAACTCGGTTTCGTGTATTAGTGTAATCCATTGCGCTTCTTAGGCAATTCACCCTCCTTCGACTCCGACCGTCGTAGTGCATCATTTTCAAGTCATCCAGACGTAGTTGCCATAACAACTCCGACCACTTATCAACACCTATAACAGGAATCCCCGGCGAATTGTGCTACTCAAACTTCCTTGGTATAAAATTTATCAACAAGTTCTATTGGATCGTCTCTTGTCAACAAGGAGACGGCTATTGTATGTGAGCATGAAATCCTAAAAGTCCCACTTTTCACATGTACAACTTCGACATTGGTATCGTACCATTTGCATGTTGCCCTTTCGCATCACCACTTTGTACCACCCATTGAATGTATTCCAACATGTTGCAGTATGAGCCCCAGCACATTCTCTATACCGGCTAAATTTTTTCATGGTCCAGCGCGACAGGACAGGCTGATAATTATAGATTTTGGGTATGTTCCGCTGAAATATAAAATCGTCTTCTCCAGTAACGATTCAACCAATGCTCTTTGACGAGCACCTTTTCGGACATTGTTGAAGCTCTCGGAGATGTTAGAACTTATCTCTCCCCATCGATGGCAACCATCGGTATAAATAATCAACTTCTCAGGATTGATATATTTTGTAAAAACTGGTAGGCTCCTTCGCTAGTCTGTCCCAAACTCCCTCATGCAACCTCATACTTCCTCTCTTGCAACGTCTTACCGAGGATGAGACACAAATATTTCATTTTTGTTTGTGTATAAGTATTTCATATTTGAAAACTTGTAAATATGAATGCTTGTTAGGTTTGGGGCGGTGCAAATGGCTTATTATACCCCCGTTGTGTTTTGAACTATGAGTTTCCATATATTTATTATATTTCTTATATTTAGTTGAATGACAACTTTTAACAGATATAAAAAATCTTGGTTATATCAATTTTTAGCGGAAATACTACCCAATTTTTCTAAAATTGAATAGATATTGTCTGTTATTTTATGTTTCAACGAGATTGGCCTACGACGATCGGGTGAGTCCTGTAGAGATTTTCTTGTCTATGAATATGGAATACGAAGAGGATGGTGTTGTGCATTTTGCCGATGAGACAACCCAATCCCAATATGTAAGTATTTGATTATAGTATTACATTGAGTTATTTAAAATTTATTAATCATTAATTCATTACATATACTTATATGTGTTTCATACATAATTTATATATCAGACGGACTACCATGCATTAGTGAGAGACCGTAGTAGTCAGCATGAGGCTGCAGGAAACTCGCATGATCAGCCCAATTTTGATGGCGACACATGGTTAGAGGTCCGAGGCCGGGCAAGAAGCTGAGTGTTGATCGGGTTTATGGATTTGGGGACGTTGGGTCGCAAGTAGTCAGACGATCAGCGCGATCTCGGTACGGTGATCACGTCGCTTCAGGGTCATCATCTTCTGAGGTCCCCATATCGGAAGAGATCCAGTCACTCGTCGATCAGAGAATGAGTGAGCAGCTCGCGAGTATTAGATCCCAAGATTGAGAGCAGATAAAGCTGGAGTTAAAGGCAAACATGCACGCCGAAATGCGAGAAGCCATGGTGCAGGTAATGCGGTCCCAGCCTCATGAGCCCTTGTACCAACCGACTCCTTACTATCCATCATTCCAGTCGCCTCCTTTCACCATTCCACCGTACTACGTGTCCATATCTCATCTGCAGACTCAGCCCGACACCTCCTCACAGACTCAGCCGACCAGCTCGTCCAGCCTGACACCAAATACGACTGTTTGTGATTTTCTTGATCAAATTTTGGGATCCTCCCCCCCCCCCTTGATATACTGTTAATTTGTTTGATCTTCCCAACCCTTGATACATTTGATATTGTTTGTTTAATTTCAAGCCCCTTGATATATTGGTATTCATACTGTTTGTTTGGTTGATCTCCTTACCCTCGATACATTAGGTTAATTTTGAATGTAAATATTTAATTTTTTTGTGTTTTAATATGTTTATTTGATTGATGTAAATTAATTGTATTAATATTGCATTATTAGGTACCCCAATTTTCTTAAAATTTCGTAATAATTTCTTTAATCTGGTTATTAGTGACGGAATTTCGTCGCTAATATTTCAAAAATATCATTTATAAAACATTATCGGTCGTTAAAAATGGATTTTAATTTTTTTAAAAATATTTTTGAATTATTATTAGCGACGGGGGCATTTGAGGGCAAAATAGTGTGTACCTTGTACCTATGGGGTACGGTTATATTTATAGGATCTGAGGAACCCTAATTCGTGTGGGAGAAGAACTCTTGACCGCCTAAAGACCTTCCTGATTATCACGGAAGTTAATATCTGATGATGCACACTTTTTTCGATGGGCAGGTCGAGCTAGGCGAAGGCGGTTGGTGGATCATGGTAGCTACAGAACCTGCAAGACAAAAGACATCATCACAGAGCGGGGAGGTTTTCCCTGCTAAACCGCTCTAGCGTGAGAACAAGACTCAAGTTCAATATGAAGCAAGAGAATTCATAGGAGAGTTTATGGGCAAAGTATTGCGTATGTGAGCGTACCTTTGTCTACAGGAGTAGGACTCTATTTATATTTGAGGACTCCTAATCCTTGCTTGAGAAGGAATCCGGTCGCCTTTCAGATTTACATGAAAGTATATTTCATCTAAGATTCTATTTAAACTCAAATATGATAACTCAATCTAAGTTAGAATAGGAAAGGATCTCTATGAGATATTCTTCACTAATTAAAGAGATTCTCCTTGATAGACATGGACTCTCGAGCAAGAGTGCTCGACGTGCTCGTAATATCTCGAGCAAGGTCGGCAATCGATGTTGCTCGTCAAGTCTCGAGCAATGTAGGCCGCCAATATTGCTCGTCAAATCTCAAGCCGGATTGGGCGACGACTAATGAGGAGGTTTCCTCCTGAATCTCTCAAAGCCTAAGGCTGAGCTATAATATGGTTGACAAGGGTTTATGGTCGCTATGCTCACACACATTGGTCTTATGATCTTATGCCCGCTTCGCGGGCATCTATCTTCCTCGCGTCAAGGGAGACTTACATCCTGTTATATCACTGAGAGGTCTCTGACTGCTGAGCTCCCATACCGAGCATGAAGATGATCGCAAGTCATAGAGCTATGCTCCAAATATCTCGCTAAGTGTTAATCCTCTTGTGGGTCGTGACCCTACTATCGAGCACTCTGATGCTCGCTAGGTCACTTGTACCTTTTGATATCTTCAATATCCTCTAGGATTCTGTTTTTACTTGTATAAGGTAAGTCGTATCAGAGTTATAATATGAAAGGATCTCCTTGTGATATCACACATTAATGAAGGATATTCTTCTAGATTGATATGGAATCTAGAGCAAGCTTGCTCACCAAGAGTCGAGGAGGTTTTTTCGAGCAAGGGAGGTTTCCCTCGTGCTCGATCATCTCTCTGCTCACGCAGAGCCATGCTTGCTGGTGAGGAGACTTCCTCCTAGATAGTTCTTTAAGTATTGAACTGAGCAATAATAAAAGTTTTACTCTTTGGTCGTCGAGGAGATACGCTCGCTTTGCGAGCATCCTTTGTTCGCTTAGACTCTGTGCCTGCCTTGCGGGCACTACTCTTGCTCACACACAGTGAGGTTTACTCCCTTCATCTCGTTGAGTATAAACTTCGCTGGTCATGCTCGATTAACGAGCATAATGTTGGTCGCGAGCCACGGAGCCATGCTCCAAATATATCTCGCTGAGTGCCTATCTCCCAATGGTTGTGCACTATCTTGCTACTGTCCCCGGTGGGTTCCGATCCTACTCTTGAGCACTCTTAAGCTCGCTAGGTCGGTTGTACTTTTTGATATCTTCACAGTGTTTTTGAAAATAACATAGTGAACATCATTTTTTACCGTTTTCAAACTTAGTGCGAAAAACATGCTTGACGAACATACCCGTAATATATACATTAACGAATTACTTTGGACTATGTCCGTAAATGAGTTGAATTCAAACGAATTTGAAGATGAACTAAGTTTTTTTTTGTCATTCTTATTGAGTTCGAATTTGGAGATTTTTTGAATGATTCGAACATGTTTGAGTTTTTCAATTTTTTGGCCCCAAAATATCAAATTGTTTATGAACACGTTCAAGTTGGTTTTCTAAATTAGAAAAAAGAAAAGAAATATGACCCAAAAATCTCAAGTTGTGCGCTGCGCACAAACTCAAATTGAGCTTCTATAAATTAGAATTGTGCTAGATATATCGCACAATCATCCGCAGAATTAACCGACGTGCTCTATGAACAACACGTTGGGTGATTGTGCATTAAATCAAGCATTAAATTACGATGATTGATTATGCGAATGATTATGCAGTAAATCAAGCATTATCCTAAAAATTATTTTGCAATGGAACTTATTGAACGAAGGAGTCAAAATTGAATGGTTCGAATAATAAATAAACACAAAATACGAGTTCAGGCTCAAACTCGCGCAGACTATCAAAAGTCGAACATGAACCGAACCAAGTGAAGTTCAAATTAACTCAATTCGATTCACAGCCTACTCTAGACACAATTGTTATATCGTGTGTTTAGGCATTTCTAGCAAGGTATGCCAATTTTATTTACAAATGTACATAAAATTTATGAATTATGTACGTAATATGAATAAGCAATATACATGAGATATTTGATTATTATATTTATAATTATTATGTATATTTTATATTCATATTATGTACATAAATTAATAAACTTTATATACATTTATGAACAAAATGGGTATTCCTCGCTAGAATAATTTGCGCTCAGCGCAACCTTCAGCATTAAGTAGGCATTAAACCCTACTTTTGCCCGAGAAATTCGAAGTAGAGAGCCCAAACCAAGCATGTGGACCAAATCGTGCAATTGTTATACGAGTGCCTAGGCACTTCTTGCTCATGGAGTGCTTAAATACATATAGGCGTTATAAAATATGCACATAACATAATTACAATGCATATAACATAATTAGTAATGTACATAAAAATAAATATGTGCATAATTTATAACTGTTATGTGCATTAGGACACTTCTAGTACGAAGTGTCTAGCACTCCATATAATTTTCGCAAATCGTGGGCTTAGACGAACTAACCCATCTCTCAACCCAAATATCCTAACCCAGCAAATCACAGAATACAAACAGTCTCTCTCTCTCTCTCTCTCTCTCTCTCTCTCATTTTCAAAGCTGAGTTCACACTCCACAAACCCAAACAAACAAAAGGCTCCCACAAACCAAAAACCCCAGAGATCAAAATCAAAACCGAAATTAAACTCGACGTATACATACAACACATTTATACATATAGAGAAAGAGAGAGCAAACAGCCTTAACGACAACAACAATAACAATGGACGAGGTGGACTTGTTCGGTGAAGATGGCGATGATTATGAAACGAACAACTATAACAACAACAACAGCAACAACAAAGAAGATGAAGAGGAAGGAGGAAGCCACCAATCATCATCCTCCGCCTCATCATCCTCCTCAGCGTCATCCTCCTCCTCCAATCGTAGTAGTGGAAGCGGTGGCGGCGGCAGTGGTAGTGGAAGCGGCAGTGGCAGTGGCAGTGGTAGCGGTAGTGGTGGAGGAGGCGCGGATGAGGATGATTTTGTAGAAGTTAGGTCTAGTAATCAGTATCATAGTGGGAACCTGGTGGAGGAGGAGGAGGAGGATGTTAAGGATCTGTTTGGGTCTGATAATGAGGAGTATTCCAAGACCTCTGTTACTAGCCGTTTTCCTGTTCCTGGTACTCCTTCGCACACATTTAGGTTTTTTAACTAGTATGTTTAAAGTTATGATTTTGGTTGGTTATATGAATGTTTTGATTTTGGGGTTTGGGTTCAATTTTGGTCCAAATGTTGATTTGCTATTTTATTTTAGGCTAGTGGTTATTCTAAAGTTATGGTTTTTATTGATTATGTGTGTTTGGATTTGGGCTGGGATTGATTTTGATGCACAGCCTTTGGGATTTTATTTGTTTTTGTCAAACTCACTTGTTTCATTTTTGTTATGCTGCATTGGACTGAACCTTGTGGTTGAAAAGGATAGAGGGAGCCTCACGAAGGTTATAAGTTGATTTGAAGCATTCCCTTTTCATTTGGCTTTTGTCCTTTTCTTTTCCCTTGGTACTACTAGTGCATGTTTTGCTGTTAGTAATGACGTGTTTGGATCTGATGCATAATTTGTTTTTGTGAGTTTTTTGTTTGGTGGTGTGTTTTTTGTAATGGTGAAATTTACGTTAAACTATACATATCTGAATAGTTAAAGGGTTCTATTTATGAAATTCTTTTGTTGAATTGAATCATGAATGCAGTGGTGTGGATAGCCAACCTGAAGCAAGATAAGAAAAAGATTCAACTCTTTGTATTTGCTTTCTATTTATTTGTTTCCCTCACTTACAAGAAGGCAGCCAAACTCTGAACTTCTGTCCCAATTAACTGCATTGGCTACCTAAAATCTATCTTGTCATCCCTAGCACTTGATTAGTCTATCAAATGAACCTAACCTGGTCCCGTAACGTATTATTCTCCTGTGTCAATATTCTGGCTTCAGTTATCACTACATGTGAAAAGATAGAAAGGAGTAGTCTTTAAAAGTAAGAATTAACATATATCAGAAAATTTTCAACTGGTAGGTGGTGTTGATTTACACTGAAGAGGATATTAATTCAAAAGGTCTTGCAAGGCACAATGGCCTGAACTCCAAGGTAGTGGGAAGCATATTTGCACATCTTAGTGCAGGTTGGGGTAGGACATGACTAAAGACTCTAGAGTTATTTTTTACGTTGATCTGCTAATGTGTGAAGTTGCGGTCATATCAGTGATTCAGGTCATGGACTTCAGATGACTGGAATCTACTACTGGAGGAAGATTACTCCACAACCATGTCTCTTGGAGGAAGGCTTGAGACTCGAAGATTTAGTGTGTTGATTTTTTTCCTTGGAGTTCTCAGTTAGAGAAGTATTGGAACATGTGAATGTAACATGTAAGATGATGATCTCAAAGAATGGAATGGCAAAAGACTTCTTAGAAGTCAAGTATCTTTAACAAACAAGTTTTTGTGCTTGTATTGGTGAACAGTCAATTTTCTGCTACATTACTCATGCCTTGTAGAGTGCTAAAACCATTTTTCTACATATTGTGAGAAACAAGCAATGAACTGATGACAATCTGCTTGCAAGACGCAACAAAACTGTGAAAGTAGCTGGGCAAGGAGTCGAATATGTCGAGAGATGAACTGCTAACAGGCTGCGTTTTGAGATGCAACTAAATTTTTTGGAATTAGCCTATACCAAGGAGTTGAATATGTTTATTAAGCTAGCTGGGGACTTCTCTCTCTTGGTATCAGTAGGAAGAGCGAACAAAGATATTCTACATTGTTTCACAGATGATAAATATTTGCTTAAAGATGACATCTGTTTTCCTGTTGAGGTAAATTAGCACAATGAGCTTGATCGATACCATTTGGATCTTTGCCTTTTTCTTTTTCTCTATAGGCGAGCGTATACTCCTAGTCCATTGGTACTTGTGCTTGTCCCTTTGCAGTTTAAATACCTGATCCTAAGCTTGGATGGAGGGGTGGGTTTTTGTCGTAGATGACTTAGGTGTTAAGCATCTTCAGATCCCTGGAAGTTTTGAACACTAATTCCCTGAGATGAGTGGAGTTCGCTCTGGAGATGTGAATAATGCTAGCAAAAAGGGGAAGGAAAAATGTAGAGAAGCTGCCGTAACTGGCGGGCCGCTTCTGCAGATCCAGTTTTTGGATATCAGTTACAAACTTACAAAAGATATGTAGGCATAGATTTTGTCGATTTATCTAGCCTTGTAATTAAACAGCGGTATTCGTATGCTGTCAAACATATATTACGAGTATTATTGAAAGGAAACATTAAAAAGCACATCTACTTTCAATTTCAACCCCCAAACTTGAGAGGAAAATATCCAAAATTTTCAAAATGAGGATATTGGGCTTTCAAAAGAGGTGGTGGACTTTTGGGCTTAACATTTAAGCTACATTTTGCAAAGTTAGGAAGGGCCATGGCCCTAGGCCCTTCTCTAAATCTGCTGGTGCCCTGGTACTCTCTCTCTCTCTCTCTCCCTCCCTCCCTCCCTGTTGTGAACTGTTAGCCACCCAGCTGCACCTCCGTTTGACATCCAATTGCAGCTTCACCTTCTGATTTACTCATTTCCCATTACTTCATCTGCCAGAAATCACCACCAGGGGCATCCTACCGCACACCCCTCCACATGGACTTCCAGTAGCGCAATAAGCATTTATAGTCCTTAATCCTTAATAGACGTGGGCGTTATAACCTTCTTTACTAAGAGCTAATTAAAAACGCTGGCTTGACTCAATCCGGACATAATCACGCAGATTAGTAAGAAGTTCAAAGACAGGAGCGTAAGAAGACATTATTGTCCTTTATCATGACGCCTAGTAGCTTACGTTAGGAATTGATGTGAAAGATTTTGACAATCATAATTGAAAATGTGTGGAAATATTGAAGTTAAGCCCCTTTTGTTCACAGGTCACTCCCGTCAACGGTCAACCTATGTCCTTGTTACCCATCACACCTCCTATTGAGGACAGCATTAACGGTTATTTGCTTTTAAGGGACGAAGAACGGCTGGGTTTGTATTTATAGTCATTAATCCTTAACAGAGGCAGGTGTATATAACCTTCTCTTCTAAGAGCTAATTACAAACGCTGGCTTGACTCAATCCGGACATAATCATTCAGATTAGTAAGAAGTTCAAAGACAGGAGCATAAAAAGACATTGTCCTTTATCACGCCGCCTAGCTGCAGTAGCTTAGGTTATGAATTGATGTGAAAGATTTTGATAATCATCATTGAAAATGTGTTGAAATACTGAAGTTAAGCACTATTGTTCACAGGTCACTCTCCTCAACTTATATCTTCGTTACCCATGACCTGCAATTGAGACAGCCTTTACGCTTGCTTGTAAGGGACGAAGGACGGGCTGGGTTTGCAGTGTCGTGTACTTGTAATTGCTATTACTCTAAATTACTTGTATTGAGACAGCCTTTACAGATATTTGCTTGTAAGGGATGATGAAGGGGCTGGGTTTGCAATGTCGTGTACTTGTAATTGCTATTACTCTAAAGTACTTGGATATCAAAAAAACTTCAATCGTTTTGTGTTCTTTTCGTCCATTTTTTCCGAAGGTTGATGACATGGGATACATAGGAATGAATAGAGGTTTTGATAGAGCAGTTGAAAAAATTGAAAGCACGTGGCAATTCTCATGCTCTCTCTCTCTCTCTCTCTCTCACACACACACACACAAAAGGAGAGACACTTACATGCATTAATGTTTCTCTTCATGTTTTCTAATATCTCATATCACTCCCTTTTGGTGAGCAGTTTTGCCCCCTGTACGTAGTACAAACAACCAGGCGAGAGGGGGTTATGGGCGTGGTCGGTGGCAAAATGACAGAGGAGCTGGAATCCTTCCACGTCCAGGACCATTTCCTGGAAGGCAGAATTATGGTTATGGGGGTAACAAATTCTTCAATAGTCCCCGCAACGATGAACGCTTTGTTTCCGAATTAAAGTTTTCAAAGAGTGAAGAAACATTATCACGGAAACAAATAGCATTTCAGGAGGTAAAATTTCCGTTTCTCTTGTTTCTGATTCTATTCAAGGAGCTAAGCTGAATTTCCAATAGTGTTACTGAACTCCTGAAATTTTTGTTTTCATTTTCCATTGTAAAAGATACATATTTATGATGAGAAAATTGTCTGGTTACAATTTTATAAAGAGAAAATCAAAACTGAAGTAAGGCTAAAACTAAAACTGAAAGCCAAATTATCACAAAAATCAAACCAAATCAATAACCATAAATCAAAATCAATATTTAATCTAAATCAAAAATGAAAATAGTATAAAAAGCAAACATGAACTGAAGTGAGGCTAAAACTTAAACCAAAACCTATATTGAATCTAATTAAAAAAATCAGGGGCAAAAATATTTAAGTAAAAATCGTATTAAAATTGAGCAGTTAATCTCTATTCTTTAACTTCTCACTTCCTTAATAACTTGTCTACATGTTTTTTCTGTAATAGCCTTTTAAGTGTCCTTCAAGATAATATTTCTTTAACGTGCAAGGCTAGTTATGATAGGTTATAGTGTAAGCCCTCTCTAGTAGCTTGAGAATTTTTGGAACTGTTAGTTGGCATTAGAATCCTCATTTTTTGTATTTGCACCCTCCTATATGTTTCATTAGCCTGTTTTCTAACGCGGTACAGTTGGTGTGTGCTTCAAAGTAGCCTTCTGAACTTGCTTGCTATAGCCGTGTAGAAGGTGGAGAGGTTTACTTTGATGATCGCAGCTTGGTAAGTTGTCAGGAACCTTGGTCATCCTCCTTTTTACTTATCTTATTTGATATGTCAAAAATGTTCTTTGTGATAACTCCATACTGTTTCTCCCTTTGTTGGACTTGTCAGCGGCTATTTAAGCGTCTTATTACTGAAGATATTGGGGCTGACTTGAATCAAGGTTTTGATACTTTCATAGAGAAGAAAGGTATGCTTATAAAAGAAAAAGAACAGCAAATGAAGAATCTGCTATATATAGCTTCTTCTTATTGTGCTGTGGATATCAGCATTGCATTTTGCAGCATTTTTAATATTTTCCTATCTTCATTTCTCCACCAGATTTGGGTTCTCAGGGGTTTGGTGACCTTCTTGCTTGCATAAGAAGCAAGAATATTCCCCTCCAAAATATGCACTTTGTGGTGAGAGTTGTGTGGTTTTTGAACATCATTGCTTTGTTTCAAGAGATATGTTTCAGGAGTATAACTTACCTTTTTGTTTTTTTCCCTTCCAGACTTACCGTAACAACCTTAATAAGGTAATTAGTATTCATTTGATTGGTTGCAGTTACTTTTGTTTAGATATATTTTTTTATGATATTTGGGCATCCTTGAAATTGCCATATGGGGGTGGATACTGGATTGTATGGTCGCCTCATTTATCCTGTAATCCAGTCACATCTCATCTGTTGAGAACCTGGTTTTGTCCTGGCTATAGTCTTTCTTTCTTTTACTTTCTATTCAAATATGTAAATATTTGTATGCAATGTTTTTAGACTGAATGGTCAAATATAAGAGTTCTTAGACTCAGTGTAGTATAATGTTGAACTGCTCATTTTTCTATTTGCAGATACTGGCCACTGCTTATATGAGACATGAGCCTTGGGAAATGGGGGTCCATAAGAGGAGAGGGGTTGTGTATCTTGATGTACATAAACTACCAGAAAGGCCACAAAGCGAGCTGGATCGTCGAAGGTGCTAAACTAGACCAATATACTACATTTGTCATGCTTGGAAACACTTTTACATACCCCTATACCCACTTTTATATTCTATCAAACATCACGCCAACTCCCAACTACCACACTCTCTCTTTCTCTCTCCACCTTTATATCTAATCAAACATCACATCATATGTAATTTTTAAAATTTTGAAGGGCAAAATTGGTATAAACCAAAACCAAACCAAAAACTACAAAACAGTAAAATTCATACAAATAAAATCAAACCAAACAAAAAACCTCCCTATCAAACACATCCTTGGCTTCCTTTGTTTCATTTTTAAAGGAAAACATTAAGCTTTAGAGCCTCTGCGTGTTAATATCAATTTGACATCAGAGCTAGAGATCGGGGTTCACAAAAACCTTACATGAATGACTATAACCAAGAAAGTCAAGCATAGTTGTTAAAGGCGTAAGGCGCATCAAGGCACAAAAGGTGTGCTCAGGGCCTAGGCGCAAGGCGGGTGCGCGCCCGTATGACGAAACCTAAAAATGTTTTAAAAAATATAAATATATTCTAATATGCTCTATTATATTAAATTTTAGGTTTTTATAAAAAAATTATAGATATAATTTATAATTTTATGTATAAATGTAACTTGAATAGCTATTATAAAAGAAGAAAGATCAAAGAATGGAAAAAGGAGGGGGAAAAAAGAAAAAATAAAAGCAAAAAAGGCCAAATCATTAACTTTATTAAGATAATGAGATAAAACTGTGATATTAAAAACTTTAAGGGCTTAAATATTAAAAAAGTAAACATAGATCAAGGTGTAATTTGTTAAATTGAGACTTTCATAACCTAATATCTCATTCCCGCAAGGCAGATCGACAGCAAAACATAGATCGATTGCCACGTCGCTGCCCATTCTCCCTCTCGTCCTACGAACTCGCAAGGCACCCTCTCTGTTGTGACTTTGTCCATCTTTCTTCTCTCTTTCCCCTTCCCTTTCCCTTCCCCTCTTCCTCTCTCTCATTCTCTCTCTTTCTCGCCTCTCTTTTCTGCCACGCCCAGGGCCAAATCCTTTTTTAGGTCAAAACTGGGCCTAGCGCCTAGGCGCACCTAGGCCCAAAAGCTGTGCCCGCCTGAGCCTAGTGCCTGCGCCTTTAATAACTATGGTGTCATAATATTTGTTTTTCCTTGCAACACACTGGTCTGGTAAATGGCTGGGCATGTGCGAGTGCTGGAATATTTATAAACTATTAAAATATGTTAAATGTCCTGAATGGATGTATTTGTATTTGTATGTTGAATTAGATGTTACTGGGGATATTGTTTTGAGAACCTTGCTACTGAAGATCCAAATAGAGCTGATGGAGAGGGGATACATGATGTTGATGCCAATGTTGAATATTGTTCTGTAATTAAAACCAAATTGGGTGCACATCGTATTTTGATGGGTGCTGAAATGGACTGTTGTGATTCAACTGACGATGGAAGGAGGTTCTATGTGGAACTAAAGACAAGTCGTGAAGTAGGTTACCTTTTTTCGTTTCTTATTACTCCCTCTTATAAACTTCTGTGTTTTGACCAGTTCTTAACTATGCTCCTCCTCTATCTGCAGTTGGCTTATCATACTGAGGAAAGATATGAGAGGGAAAAATTGCTCAAGTTTTGGGTACAAGTTCATTTTCTGTTGTTGAGCACCGCTATGTGTTTCCTTGCCACCATTGTGCTTGTTTTATGTGCTGTCTTTTACATCTTTTTAGCCGTCATTTTGAGAAAAAAATCATGATTTTCCGAGGATTTTAAATAAGAGTGGCTGCAGCCAGTATGATTGGAATTATATTGTCATGCTAACGGGCTGTTATGGATGTTATAATGGAAGTGGTTGTCCAACAACTTGACAACAACAATAAAGCCTTAATCTCAATCACTCGGGATCGTCTATACAAATCATTTTTCGTCATTTCAAATCCAGTGTCAAGTCACCGTATAGTTTACAGCCTTTCATGTCTTTTTGTATTGCCGATGTCCTTGTTAACTTTGGCCCACCCCTACCCCTAGCTTAATTAAGACTAATATCATCACGCAGTTCTCTCTCATTTTCTCTACTATAGAGTTACTTTTACCCTTTATCGTATTTATTCATTATGAATCTTATTTTTCTAGTTTTATCGTACATCCATTTAAGCATTTGCATTTCCGCTACACTCATCTTGTTAGCACGTTACTTCTTAGTAGCCCAACAGTCGGTTCAGTAGAATATTGCGAGTTCAATAGCTGTCCTTTAAAAATCTTTCTTTATCTTTACTGGTACACGCTAATCACATAACACTCTAGATGCGCTCTTTCATTTCATTCGACCCCATCTTATTCTATGATTTACAACTTCTCCAATTTCTCCATCTTGATTAATGATTGATCCTAGGTACCAAAATGTTTTCTTTTGAGGTATTTTTTCTCCATCTAACTTAACTTTTACTTCACTAATACTCATTTTACCACTAAAGTTGCAAGCCATGTACTATGTTTTGCTCCTACTTGTATCAAACCCTCTAACTTCTAAAGCTTCTTTCCATTGTTCTAACTTATTATTAATCCCATTCTTGGGTTTTTAATGTCTTTCCTATGTTGTGTTTTAGTCTTAAGGACAATATCAAGCACCGTAATTTTATGTTTGAGTTAGACTCTCCCGAAATCACCTTACTGTTTTTAAGTCTTAATCTATCAACTTTTCTGCTTAAAAATTAGTCTATTTGACTCATATTTAATCCACTTTTAGAAGTTACTAAATGTTCTTCCCTTTGTTAAAACAAGTGTTCGCTATTACTAGGTCGTAGACAATCACAAACTCTAATAAATCTACATCTCCATTATTTCTATCACCAAATTCATATCCTTCGTGGACTCCCTCGTACCCTACACGGTCTTCTCCCACATGTCCATTAAAATCTCCCCAATATAGAATTTTTCGCTTCCAAGTATTCTTTGAACTAATTCATCCAAGTCCTCCCATAACTGATCCTTAATAAGTTGGTCTAGTTCCACTTGCTGGCATATAGGTACTAACTACATTAATTATTTTTTCTCTTAATACTAATTTTAAAAGTATGATTCGATCTCATTTTCTAGTAATTATTACGACATCGTCTTTTGATCCTTATTTACGACTATGTGAACCCCATTTCCCTTTCTAGCTTTTTCGGTATAATATAATCTTAATCATTACACCTCTAAATGTGATATTATAGTTTTCCAAAAATTGAGATTGTATAAATTATTTATATATGGGGTCATCCTAACAAATTCCTAAAGACACTTGTTAATTGCTAAAATAGAAAGTATTTGCATTGGAAATCAACATTTGAGCATTGATGTGGGTTATTTACACTTTTGCTTATTTTAACGTTGAACATTTCCGCTTTAAATCCTTAGGATATACGGATATGTACTACTTTATAATTTTTATTATTGATGTTAGTAATCATTGAGAACATATTCTTGATTGTGTTAAACCTAGACTTGTGATGAACTTTTCTTGCTTGATTATATAATAGTCATTAGGATCGAACGTAGTTTGGTACGTGGTTATATATTAATCTATATTTTAAGTTAACGTGGAATTAACTATTCGTTGAATTAACCCATTGAATAGTAATTTTTTTCTCTTAATCCTAGCCATTCAACTATTTTTCATCTAACGGTGAAAAGGTGTGTGTGGGGTTGTGTGTTGTGGGTGAGAGAGAATCTGTGAAGAGTGTGTGTGATTTTGTGAGTGGGTGAGAGACAAGATGTGGAGAGTATGTGTGGGGTTTTGTGTAATGTGTTATGGGGTTGTGTGTGTGGATGAGAGAGGTATGAAGAGTGTCTTTTAAATGGTTTTAGTTAGTTCATTTTATATCATTTATTACTAAATTTAATGACTTCTGATTTATTCTTTTTAAATATTAGTACTAATATGTTTCTGTATAAGTATAATATTATTTGAAAGTATTTACTTAATTTTAATATTTTTTTTCTTAATTATCTTTTTCACTTTGTGCTCTCGGACACAAATATTTTCATTTTTTTTTATAAATGATACATTATTTTAAAATATTTAATCAATTATTTTTCTGGGCACGGGCATTTTCTAGTCATATACTGTCAAAGATTTTAATAATCAACTCATCATAAAATGAATTACAGAAACACTCTTTTATGCGGAAAGAGTAATAGATTACTAAGATAAAGTAACTTTATATCCGTAAGGAGTTCTTGAAAGTGACTAAAAACACGGTGTTTGTACTTAGAAAGAGTTTAGTTAGGTAAGTAAATAAGAAGGAATAGTTGAGTGTCAGCGGTTGTGACAAAGAGGATTCCTTCACAACTGCAAGAGCCTAGCTCAACTCCCTCCTGTACTTTATCAAACTTACCTTTTTCTGAATTCTGCCGGATGCAGTTATATTCGTTTACCTAACTGCAATTTCACAATCCCATGAGGGCCACGAAAGTATAATTGACCTCGCATGTTTCTTTATATGCCAATGATAAATGCATTACTTAACTGTCGCATCCAAATTTAAAAGTGTTTTACACTTCCCATAGTTTGTTGTTGTGTACTATATATACTATTTAGTACTGCGTCTATTTCGTAAAAGCAGTTCTACTTCCCTTTTTCAGGAGTCCCATAAAGGAGTCTCATTTTCTAAGTTTTAAGCTTTAAACTACCATTGTTTACTATAAATTTATTTCTCCCCAAAAGCATGATGTTTCTCTTATGCTTCATAGATGTGTAGATATTGTGTCATTTAAAGGAAATTTAGCTAAGGAACAAAACAAAAATAAATAAATAATAGTAAATGCATTTATTAAAAATTTTGACTATCATAGTATGACTCTTTTCTTCGAATAGACGGAGTATATGATTAAGGTCTTTGATTTGTTATGTTGGTGGAAATAACATTTTGTGTATTTACTGCAGATCCAATCATATCTTGCTGGTGTCCCTTTTGTTGTCATTGGTTATCGGTGAGTTTTGTCTGTGCCTCTGTGGTGCTCTTCTTTTGTATTCATAGTTGCCAATATAGTCTACGGACTACATAGATTTCTCATCTTAATGACATTCTGAGTTAAGAGAACAAAATCCCTCGGTCCCAAAATATTTTGACACTCATTTTGGGATGGAGGGAATAGGTAACTGTGAATCCGGATACTTGTGTTTTATGGAGGAAAATATGTCCAAAGTTTACTCTTACTATTCTAGTCTTCCAGTTGAAATGATGCGAAATATTCCTGTCTCGTCATCTATCGTTGAACATTCACATTATATTGATCAGCCATACTTCCGTTGCAATCTTTTAGGTATGTGTGGTTTGTTAGCAGAAATACGCTTTCAACATTAGTCGAGGTAAAAGCATGAAAAATAGCAATGGCGCTTAAGGAAACAAATTGAACTCAAACACAAGAGAAAAAAGGTTTAATGATGCTCATATCAATAAACTTTGTAGTCTTACTCCGCCCCTCGGGAATCGACAGACAGGCCTTCATTCTCCCTCTAAGCTCTGTGAACTATTTTCTTAACTCTCTCTAGAATAGAGAATATTATTAATTTCTCACCAAAACAGATCACGTGGAAATCACTCTTCATTCGGACCAAATTAAAAATGGGGAATCTGGCTGCCTAGTATGGACCAGCAGTCATGGCTTTACTAAGCTTAGTGACTCTAATGTTCCTAGGAGGCCATAACATAATCCTGAGCATATTCAGATTGGGAGCCACCAGGCAGTTGCATGAGTACATTTATGGAAAACATGTTTTGAGGTCAGAAGGAATTTGAAACAGTTCACACCATCTATCTGTCTTGTAGACTATTCTTCACACTAGTAGATTGGTTTTGTGATTAAATTTAATCCACATTCATTTCTGGGATATGTGCAGGGATGATGCTGGCAGACTTGTTCGGACAGAGAGACTAAGAACCAAAGATATAACGCAGAGGGTAAAGATGAAGAACTATTGGCAGGTAAATAAACCTTTCTCTATTGCCGCCGCTTCACCTCTCTTTGTTCAAAAAGTTGTGCATATATCTCCTCTTCTTCCTCTCCATGCTGAAACAGTTCTCCTTGATGATGTCACATTACTTTTGCAGGGTGGAGTATGCTTAGCATTCGCTGACGAGGTGCTCTGCTGGCTTTATGGCACAGTCAAAGAGAGTGAGATATTATTACCCCTTACAGCACATCTCCGTCTCTTTGTTGGCTTCAATATCACCCTAAACATTAATACGGAAAAGGAATAGTATTAGTAATTTGAGACCGTGTAACCTCTCTTACAGCTGTTGTTTCCAGATGATTAACGTTTTTTTTTTTTTTTTTTTTTTTGGTGGCGTGACATCAGATGAAGACTACATATTGCAGTTTGCTGCGCCTTTCACTCGTTTGGAGCTTCTGCAAGCGCAATCTTGCCCTGAAGAAATCACTAACCATGTCGAGCAATTATGAACGACATATGGGGATAATACATAATCAAATTTTGGTTCCAAGTGTCAAGATGTCAATTCTAGAGATGGTTGGAGTCAACTGTGGTCTTTTTGTTGTAAGTTAATGAGAAACAAGAAAAGTTGCTCCCATTAGAGAGAGCTGCACATATGCTAAATTAACATTTCAAGTTTGTAGCATTACCAAATGGCCCCCATTTTAAGTAATGGTTACCATGCTTTTGTCATTTTACCTCAGGAAATGTAGGCCAACAGCTTACAGAGATGTATGATCAAGTTTTCTTCAAAAATATATTCTAGTCCTGTCACAGTGTAGAAAGATTTTTACTGAATGATTTATCTTTGGGTTCCTTTTTCATGTTTGGTAATCCTATTAAACTTCTTTCTTTAGTTTCCTTGATCGCATGAACAGGGAAGAGCTAAGCTTAAGTGAACTTAACATACGCGTCGTCTGCAGCCGCAGCTTTCCTTTGTGCCTCAGCTACTGCGCAAACAAAACAAAAGATAGGTGGAGATTATTGTATTATTTGGTCTTTGGAACGTTGAATCTTTTTTTGGAATGAGAAATGGTAATATTTAGGGCTGTAGATGGATTTTCAACGGTCGGATCAACAGATTTGCTGCGAACATAAAGTATCAAATTGATACTATCAATATGATCCATAAAATGTGAACCATGATTTCAACCCATACAAATCAATATGAATCATGAAATTTCAACAGTGAACTATGATTCATAAAATGTGAACTATGATCCATAAATATTGATTGTGGTTCATAAAATATTAAATGTGAACCATAAAGTATCAATTCCGTATCATAAATATTAACTGTGTACTAAAAACTTTCATAGTGAACTATAAAATATAATTGTCAATCATAAAATATTAATTATGAATCATGGTGCGCAGCCGAATAAGTCTTTATATATAAAAATATATATATCTATAATATACATACGAGACAAATTTATTTTGAAGAATTAGTCTAACTTTTTTAACTCCAAATAAATAATTCACTATCAAAATTTCTAAATAAAATCTAAAATTAGAGTATGCACTTAATGAAAAAAAATATTATACACACGTAGAGCATATTACTTTAATTAAAAGTGTATCTTTTCGAAAAATATAATTAAATATTGAAATTGACTTAAAAAATGGGGACGGAAAGTATTTTTTGTGAAACTTTGTTATTTTCTGCAAATATTAAAAAAAAAAAACAAAAAAATAAATTGAAGATCAGAAGGACGTCCTCCAAAAGGATGCAAAAAAGAAAAACGTGCTCAACGCCCAAAATATATAAAACCGGCTCCAGTACGCCGAGGAAAACAGAGAGCAAGCTCTCACCGACCGTCCTATCTAGACGCATGAAGTTTGAAGAGCGAGACCAAAAAAAATCGATGCAGGAAGGAGCTACGGCGGCGATGGCGATGCCAGCGAGGAGTAATTATCCGAGCAGCTTTGTGATGGAGGAGATAACGGAGAGATTATCGAAGCTGGAGAACCTCTACTTCCCCCGCGCAGTCCAATCCTCCGCCCTCGATCCCTCCCAGCGCAAATCCCTACTCCTGGACCTCTTCTCTCGCGACATACCTGTCTTCTTAGGTCTAATCTCCCCCCCCCCCTCTCTCTCGCTCTCGATATGTGAATTTGTTTATTAGACTACATCTTCCCTACTTGCTCGGATCGTGTTCTTTCTTTGTTTATTCGTGAATAAAATCTTTGACATGAATATTGAATCCGTTTATGTAAAGTAGTTTCGTGTATGATTACTTACTTTAATTGCCCTACTTGTTCGTATTGTGTGTTCCCTTTCCTTAGTTCATAAAGTGATTTTTTTCTGACATTGTTACTGAATCCGTTTTAAATTAGCATCACTTTCGAGGTTCACGTATGTGCGTGCGCAGAGGCGGAGCCGGGATTTTTACATCGT
>JAOWAN010000043.1:2941583-2953011 GCA_028566635.1 Lobelia cardinalis
TCTCTCTCTCTCTCTCTCTCTCTCTCTCTCTCTCTCTCTCTCTCTCTCTCTCTCTCTCTCTCTCTCTCTCACTTCCCCCATGATTTACTACCATCCTTGTTTAACATGTATCCTACATTTTCATATTTTCAACTATCCATGCACTGCAATCGTACCATTTGCACATATTTTTCTCGACTGTTGAACTACTTATGGGCAGTTCATAGAGGAAAAGAAGGATTTAGAACTTAAAAATCTCAGTCTCCTGGTGTTATTTTATCTGCTTTCCAATCTTCTCTAAAATCTTTTTTGATACCGATTTGTGGTTTGAGCTGGTCCTTTCATTTTACAAACAGCTAGTATAGCATTGCCATGACAACATTGCTTTCAAGAATGAAAATAGTGTTTTTGATTCTGGCATATTCCTGTGTATCCATCACATGTTCGTTGCATATCTGTGGTGTATCTCAACAAAAGTTTTGGATGTCAATCTCTAGAATCTCTATTTACCTATAAATGTATCTGCAATATATCGAGCCATATTTCATGATGCACCCAAGATTTATGCGGTACTGTCAAAGGGTCAAGCGACAAATGGTGGAGTTTTGGAGTATCTTTGTTGCATAAGTTATTAGTGTAGAGCTTGATAGTGATCACAAACTAGGTACGGCTGAAGTCAGAAGTACATCTGACCAAGAAAATGCCTGCACATATAACAAGCCAATTGTGGAGTTTTGAAGTATCCTTGTTGCATAAGTTATTCGTGTAGAGCTTGCTAGTGATCATGAACTAGGTACGGCTGAAGTCAGAAGTACATCTGACCAAGAAAATGCCTGCACATATAACAATTCTAGACATTCCACAAAGTCGTTGGAAAATTTAATTTCAAGTCTACCGAGTTGCATCACTAAGAAGTCAATATGCCAAGGCAGGTTCAAAGTCTTTCCTTTAATGAGATTACCCTCTTTCAATTTTTTTTTTTTCTTTTTTGGGATAAATAGGAGACATCAGCTATCAAAGAGCTATTAAATCTGCTACTAGTTCTGGACCCTGTGTTATGAAAAAAAGCTACAAATAGAAGTATCATAACTAATTCTTTTGGAACTGGGTTTTGCTTCTTGAGGTCTTTATATTAGGGTTTTCATTTCATGCTAATTTCTCACTGAATGCTAATATCGGGTTTCTCTCTGTATATATCAGAGGAAAATATAGTGGAGGAATCAGACACTGACAGTGAGGAGTCAGATGTTAGTGGCTCAGATGGGGATGACACATCTTGGATTTCATGGTTTTGCAATTTGCGGGGAAATGAGTTTTTCAGTGAAGTTGATGATGATTACATCCAAGATGATTTCAACTTGTGTGGACTAAGCAGCCAAGTGCCATACTATGATTATGCTCTTGATTTAATTCTTGATGTTGAATCCTCTCATGGTAAGCTCTTTATTCAGGATTGGGAACTTTTTCTTTTAAATAATTTATCTTCAGCTTTGGATTCTAGCAATTGTTGTAGTAGTTTGTCCCAATCATTCATTTCCTTTCATTATGTTGAAAGTAGAAAATCCTTTGGCTGTGAATATCAGAAACTGTGTACATGACTGTTATCATTCATCATGGGTAGTGCTCATTTTTGCTTTGTGTTCCAGCTTGACATTCTTAATTCTTTGCACGCTGTTACAAAGGAAATGCTCACTGACTATGCTAAGAACTAGGTTACAGTTTTGTTATGTTTAATGATGCGATTGAGACGGGGATTTCTCAACCATCTCTGTTGCAATTCGGGTATATCGTCCACACTTGCCCGTTTCATTTGCATGGGTAGGTGAGGTGTCTCGAACAAGCCTGTTGAGAATAATAGCTAGGTGCATCCTCAAAGTATGCTGTTGGAGTGAAGATTCCGAGTTTGTGGCAGTGGAAAGGGAAGGTTCTGTGGTGTGTAAGATTGAAAATTTGACAAAGTATTGGTTGGTTTAGCATATGATTTCACTCCCTTAAATTTTAAATAAGTGTTTTCTTTGTATGGCATAGCATTAGACAAGTCATTTGACTTTTTTAGAAGAAAAAATTGTGGGGGCACAAACAACTTTTATGTGGGTCTAAAAGCTTCTAGCACAAACCTTCTTTTTTATTCCCAATAAACAAAAGTGGACACTTTCTTTAAGTCACACCAACATAAATGAATAGTAGATGCTAGTTTAGGATCAGAGGATGTGTTTATACTACCTACACCCAATACATATTGGAGATCATTGGACAGGGTACACACTAAAAGAAATCCCCTCAATGTTCTTATATTTAATACGAGTATGTTTTGGGTAAAAGCATGTTTGGAAAAGAACTTTGAGGATGACATTGAAAAGTTTAAATTTATGAGCTTGCTATGAGCGTAAAGTGACATTTGTTTTAGGACAAACTATAAAGTCGAACAGGTAACTCATTCTGGGATGGAAACAATACCATCTTTCAGAATGATGGTACTGAGTAGTTAGTGCATTGCTTTCTTTCATTCTTTTGCTAGGGGTAATCTTGGGAAAGGGGATGGTGGTAGCTTTTTGTGCTTGGTACATGAAACGTTATTTAGGATGAACCAACATAGAAAGAGCCATCTGTAGGATGAATGGAAGTATCTTATGGATACATTTAGCAGTCCACTATGGAAACCCACATATTGCAGAACTTATGAACTTACCAAGATATCAGCAACATAAAAAAGCTGAAAATAATCATCTGTTTGACGATGGCATCTAACTTGGAATAATTTTTGTTTTCCGTTTACGTAGCTTCCAAGTATGCTGACACGTATTCTCTTGATTTCCTCCTTGAATGAACAAATCGTATGCTTAATTTTTATCTACAATTGAATATTTGAATCTTTTTTCCGAGGGTTTAATCATGAGTATAGCATATATCAAGTTTTAGTAGCCAGGTGCTGAAGATCACTAGTTTAGTTAACTTGTTGTTCTTGAGAAATCCCAGTTCAGTATTGTACAGTTGTAGCAAATACTTCTAATACTATTATGGCCTGCACTAAAAAAAATTATTCATGTGAAATTATGAACTGTGAAAAAAAAATCACTAGTGTTATTTATGTAGCCAGATGATTTGTAGTTCCCTTTTCTGTAATCTCCGATCGATTTTAATCAATCTTGACAGTATTGTATTAACTATTAAAGAAAGAAAGTACTGAAATATAATCAAGTACATGTTACGTTTGATTCGAACATATTGTTTGTGCATATGCGCACAAGAATTGAGATGGACTGGCAATGTCGGCATTGTTTGTTTCTGAAGGTGCACGCATGGAAACAAGGATCACTGTTGCTCACCCTGTGTGTCTTGCCAGTCCAAGCACAACCCTGTTCTTTTGATGTGTGCCTGGTGCTCCTAGGCTCCAGGTACAAGGCACCACCTAAATGTGCCATCTTTCTTTTGACCTTGACCATTAGATAAAAGTGGTTTAATATGTAAGAAATACTTGTAAGCTTAACCATTTCAATACTCTGGTAGCCTCTGACAAAAGAAGAGAAAACCTTTCTATGATCATCAGGATCTACCTTTGTCCCGCCTCTTCTTTGGGATAGGGTTGTTTTTGTGGGTCCCTTTTGGGTCTGTCCCATGTGACTTCCTGGGAGTTCCTTTATTTTTTGTTTTTTATTTATTCAGAAATTCACTAGAATGGAGCTCTCTTCTTCTATTTTGTTTTGTTTTTTTCATCGTATTTCTCATTTGTACCTAGTTTGTTTTGATGATTCAATGAACATTACTTTTTTTACTGAAATAAGAGAACGCGAACCCCTTATGATTGTTAGCTTTGGGAGGATGGATAGAGATTGTAGTATAGTTGATACATGTATGTCCGTGGATGACAATATTATACCTTCACATTCAGACAAGGCAATGCAATAGGAAAATTATTACTTTGATCGCATCTTCCATTTAAAGAAGGCGAAGCAGTTGGCCTGATAAACAAGGATTTTGATGTAAAGAGTAAAAAGGAAATTGAGGATCAAGCACTTAATCTAAAGAAGTTGATGCCCCATTAGTTACATTTTCTTGATTATATGCTCGATCTATGCATCATTTATCTAAGGTCCCTGAGCGACTCTCTTGTGCGCATCCTTGGACCTTTAAATATTATGGGGTCAGATATGCGACCTTCAAGATACAAGGTTTAAGGAGCAAAAACATACATCACTAACTACTTTTAAGAGCTCCGATAATTACTTTCCTTCTTTTTCTGATTTTAACCTTGATTTGATATAAATAACCAAATCTTTTTTGAGATCATCTCATAATTTAGCTACCCTTCTGTGAAGCAAAAGCCTTACGTCTTTCAAAACCCCCCATTGTGCAGACATGTCGACTTACGTTAGGAATGGCTAATTATACATAATTTTCCGTGCCCCCCCCAAATCATAGATTCCAGCTGTTCAAGGCATCTAGTATATAGCATATTTTGACATTAAATCTCCAAAACTATACCTCAAAAGCAAGAAACTAAGCAATAGCTGCTTGTATGGAGCAATAGCTGCTTGTATGGAGCTTGGAAGTTGGAACTCAAATCTTATTGTTACATTAATTCGCCCTTGGTTTTCTAGGCCATTCAATGAATCTCACAATTTGGCCCGAATTTGTAGGTGATATGTTTACTGAGGAACAGAATGAACTTGTTGAATCAGCAGCAGAGATGCTTTATGGTCTGATTCATGTTCGATACATATTAACAAGCAAAGGAATGGCTGCCATGGTGAGGAATATGTTCTGTAATCTTATTTTTAGCAATATTTTGTACCAATAAGAGTTATTATGGTTGAATGGCTGAATTTTACAGCTGGAGAAGTACAAGAATGCTGAGTTTGGCAGATGCCCAAGAGTTTACTGCTGTGGACAACCCTGCCTGCCCGTTGGTCAGTCAGACATTCCTCGACAGAGCACTGTGAAAATTTACTGCCCCAAGTGTGAAGATATCTATTCCCCTCGATCCAGGTTTCAAGATAGTATCCTTCATATTATTCTTTTAGCTAGCGTTCAACTTGATTTCTCCGCCTGCTCAAGGGCAGTTATAACTGCTTTTGATTTTCATTCATATTGTTATCAGCAAAGCTGTGACCTTTTGTGCAAACAGGATACATAAATTACCCTGCCTCTAGTTCAGCGTCTTAGTTTGAAAAAAAATATCTATTATTATGATTAGTAGTAATCGAAGATAATTGCCAAAAAATAAGTTCTTGTACTCATCATTTAGCTGGTCTTTGTTTTAAAATGCCAGCCTGTATTATTTGATTTTGAATTTCCTTCATGGTTTCTAATTTGATTGCCTACTTTATAGTGGACAGCAGCCAGCTGAAAACAACTTTAACTACTGCCAATGTCATGGAAAGTTGAGGAAAAAAGGCTCAAAAGTTAAAAGGGAAACATTGAGGAATGCAAAAATATACAACTTAAAAAGGAATAGCCGAATAAGGATCGAGAGACGAAGAAAAGGAGCCTCAATCTAATGAACCCCCATCGCACCTTTGCCCACTATAGTCACATGTGAACTCTCTTCTTTTGTTGTTCCATCTGAATCTTGTTGTGTGCTCTCTCCGAGGACCGTCCCTTCATTTTTACAGTCAAAACCATAGTCCAGCAAGTCAAGCTTGCTTTAATCAATGTTGAACCTATGCTTCTGGCTATTGTCATTTAAAGAAGAAAAAGGTCACAATTGGACCCTTTCAAGGCCAGTTGACCCTATACGCCGATTCCCCTTAACTTTTGAAACTATCCTAATTTTCTTTACTATTTTTGAGAGCCTGCCTTGGCCTATACAAGCCTTGGTCATGCACACCATTAAAATTTGGGAAAATATTATTAGTAGGATGGCAATGGAGCAGGTATCACGAAAGCGAACCCGCTCTAGGTTTTTTTTTTTCCCCAACCCGAACCTGCCCGCCCCGCAGCTACTGAACCCGAACCTGCCCCGCCCCCTGACCAATTGCCATATTAGTCTCTCCCTCCCTAAAATTTAGTCCATCACACCTCATGATCTCCCCCAAAAACACTAATGAATTCATTTCATCACCACATCAGACTCACGCCTTGATCTTTCCATCTGCCTCTCCTCCCGTCGTCGATTACTATTCCTCGGACGGGGAACCACTCAAGGGTTTGGTTGAGAAAGACCGAGAGAAAAAGAAAGAAAAAACCCTAAATAAGAGAAGAGAAGAAATAAGAAATAAAGGGGAGAAGAATATGATTGAAAAGAACATAGCTTATCATGGAGATCTGCAGCGTTGCGATCAACGAGGGATGGAGAGAGCGAGGAGACGAGGACGGAGAGAGCAATGAGAGAAATGTGAAGGGTTTTTAATATTTGACCCTGCCAATTAAAGTCCAAATGTTTTGGGAAGGTAAGTAGCTACGCCTATTAAATTTACACTGGGCTATAAATCTTGGGCTTAGGTAGGATTTTTATATGTCTACGTATATATATTAATAAAAGGTGTGCACACTAATATTCGGGGCGGGGCGGGTTGGAACAGGGAGAACTTTAAGCCGAACCTGATTGGGTTTTAGAAAACATAAGAAAATCGGATACTTCGGGGCGGGAGGCTTCGGATCCAGTGCGGGTTTTAAGAAATTGCAATCCCTAATTATTAGTACATTTTTTTAGTCTTGGGTATATGACGGAAAGGTCCTAATTTAAACACTTGCCTGTTTTCCTTGGAAGACGGAAGTAACAAAACAATAAAGATGGCTTTAAATTGAGAATTTTGAGTGTTATAAGTTAAATGGGGCTCGACACTTGAAATGTGAGTCCGTTCAGTATGGTCTCCGTTTTTTCTTCAATCATGGTTCCTATGTGGATATTCCTCATAAAGTTGAAGATTAAGAACTCCGACACTGAATAAAAATTATTTTTTTAAGCTGAGTCGACATATACATTGATATCAATCTAGACATTAAGTTGATTTGTTTTTCTAAATTTGCATTGAACAAATATTGTGTGTGATTTATGCATTTTCCTTGCGTAATCAAATACAGCAAATGAGGTTCAATATGATACCCTGATACCCATGCTTGGGGCCTAGTCTATCTTAAATAAATTCCCAATATTGTACTACTACTAGAATAAACCGGTTATCACAGGACCCATGTATGGAGGATTTTATGATTATTAAGAAACATAGTGGAAGCTTTAAAAACTTTCCTGCAGCACAGGGAGCTAATACTACCATATAGAGGCATAGGAGGGAAAGAGAAGCATCATATACACAAGATTTTCCTTCCGTAACTTGGAGCATCCATGCATTTATTAGGGATGCCTCGATATCTTATGTCTGGGCATTGGATACAAATTACCAAAAAGTATCCTGATTGTTTATTCAATATGCTAGAAGGTAAATTAGTGCCCTTGAGAGCGATCATCATACTATAATCTCCCATTATTTCACTCTCGAAGGCAATTATGCTACCCCTAAAACTCATATTGAATATGTGCGGGATTAGCTAGGATTACATGATGGTGATAAAATTAGCCTCTGGTTTTGGGGAGACTGCAAATTATAATAACTAGCAGTGTTAGAAACTCGTGACCTAGTACACCTACCTACACGTCTGGACGGTGGACACATGAATTTAAGGTTTCCATGAAGATAGTTAGATTTTTGCTTCGTGAAAAGGCCAACTGGTTTACCGAATCCATCAAAGGATTATTTATTTACATAAAATATGATATGATGTTGATACTACAGATAGGTCTCAAGGGTTGCCATGTCCAACAGGACGTGTCTGTGTCAACCCTTTGGTCTCGTGTCCGTTTCCGCATGTCGTGGATGGAATCTGAACCAAGTGGCATAAAGCGGCTAACCTGTAAGTCTTCCTCGTCAGATGTCTACTCTCTTATTATGTTGCTCCCTAAAAGATAAGAGTTATGCCCTAAGTGGGATACAAATGGTAGATGATACCTATATTAGCTCCAAGATTCTTACCCTCCTAACATAATACCTGCATTAGTTTCAAAGTGGGCTCTCCTAAATGGCAGTTCCTGAAAGGAAAGATTGATGTGTATGCGATGAAGTTATTGATAATACACTCTTTCCGTTCTTGGCAAAGAGTTCACTCTTCTATTTTGGAGTGTTTCACTGAAAGAGTCAACTATCAAAAATTTAACTCTAAAAGACTTGTAGGGAGATTGGATACACATTAACAACACATTCTCATTTTTCACTTTTTCTCTCTCATTGGTCCTACAAGTTTCTTTCTATCCCTCTCCTACTTTTTACTTTCATCATTTTAAAACTCCAAGAATTAAATGCATTGTTGTAAAAAACGATGTATCCAATTGCCCACTTGGTTTTCTCTCAATATGTGATAGTTTCCTTGCGAATTGTAGAGGAAAATTGAATTATAACTTTATTACAACTCATAACAAATACAAAATAATGAAGTACAATATTGAAAAGTTTTTCAAATGTCAACTTTTTGGCCGGGACGGTGGGAGTACTTAATAAAAGTAGTCACCTCCCTTTGCAAATATCTGCTTATATTTCAAGCCCTTCTTTTTGAAATGGAAATAGAAAGATTCCAATAGCTAATCTGTATTTGTTAGGGTAACCCATGTTCTCTCTTATATTTTCTTACATATAAGAGATTTTTCTTTAAAAGTGGAAGAGGAAAGAAATAGAAAAAAGAGCCCAGCTGCTAATTGTCAAGCCACCACACCATATCTGTAACTCTCTTATCTAGAACTCAAGCAATGCTTTGTCCTTTTCCCTTAATAAATCACAGTAATAAATGAGTAATCAAAATTATTCATGTAGTGAACCTCTGAACCTTGCCATTGAAGTTTACCTGTAGATTACTGTCATATTTTGAATAACTGCATGTTCGTTGTAGAGTTTTGCTATGGACAAGTTGGTTGCTTTCTTGATTAGCGAATCAGTTTGCCTAATATCGAAGCTGATTAACTCTCAGTCGTAGTTTTTCTCACTGCTGCAGTTTGAAGTAGAAGTTTGATGAACATAACTACAATATCTCGTTGGTGATCATCAGCTTTCTGTAATTATGTTGTCAATGTAATGCGTTTGTTCTTATCACCCAGTATTTTAATATTGCATCATACACATCTTGCAATTTTTCTTTAACGATAACTAGACCTTGATGGAGCCTATTTCGGATCAACGTTCCCACACCTGTTTCTGATGACCTACGGACATCTCAAGCCACAGAAGGCATCACAGAACTATGTTCCTAGAGTATTTGGTTTCAAAGTCCACAAGCCATGAAGCTGGAGTTACAAGAGCTACGCTGCCTTTTGTACTGGGGTACTTTGAAGGGCTGTCGTCTGAGAGGTGGAAGCTCCTTTCTGTAGTGGCCTGTATTACTGATAACTTTCTTGCTTTTGTTAGAGTAGTGAATTGATGATACAGCTGAACTGCAGAGATTTTCCAAAAAAAATTCACATCAGAAGCCTGGGTTCACCTTTCATATAGTATGATGTGGACAGCCATCAAAGAAAAATTATATTGAAACGCCAAGCTTCTTTTTTTTGGTTCCAACCATTTTCTGATAATTATAGTTTCATTGTGTTCCTTTTAGGATATGAGTGTTGTCGGTGAAATTCATTTTTCCTTTTACTAGAAAAGTGTAAATTCAAGCTTCATTGTTGTGGTATCAAGTTTCTTCCTGTTGTATGTTGTAGTCTGTCATTGCATCTAGTGATGCTAATGATGTTCAAATTGTCTCATTATATCTCTGATAATTGTTCAAGGAAACCCCGCACCCGGGAGAAACATGAGTACACACAGGAAACATATAATAAACCCTGTTTGCGCTCTGACTCTCCGATGCAGTTGTCAAGGACTTTCATGCAACAAACTTGCCCATTTTGAGTTGGATGTTTTTATGGGCAGTGATTTAAGCAAGCAGGGTGGAGCTCTTCTATTCTAGGGTACAATGCCGTTATTGAAACTATCCTGTAAGTTCCTTGTTTGGGCTTCTTCTGACCTTTTTTTTTTACCCATGTATTCCGAGTCTTATTCATCTATTTGTTACTGTAATTGAGCTGGATCGAGGAGCTGGTCTCTCTCACATGTCTACTCCTCCTTAGTTGGTATCTCCGAATGTATGTATGTATGCATACATACACGCAGATATGGAGTATTTGCTAATTCCTCCTCGTTTTTGTTGGGTGAAAGAATGGGCCCAATAGTGAACTGCTGCATTAATGAATGGGCTTACATCCATCGTTGGTCCTTATTTTTACCCTTGTCCATGTTTACTTGAATGAAAAAGAAACTCCTATTTTTTAAAAAAAAAAATTCTAGGGGATTATTCTAGCTAGCTCTTTATTGATAATTTTACTTTAAAATTAAAAGCTTTGTAGATATCATGTTACTCGATTCTTCCTTTTTTCCAGGAAAACGTAACATTAGTAATAGATTATTGTCGTTCCCCCCACTTTCTAGAATGAGAGGTGCAACATTTTAGGTTCCAACAACATTCCCAAGCCTTTTTGGATAACAGATAGTAAGGTTGGTTTGTGTCACGAATGTGATAGTGATATTTAATTTTTGATGCATTTCATCTTTATTTCTTTCTTACTTTTTCATTTTAATCCTTACAAAATTTCATATCATATTATCACAAATCACTACGGCTTGGATCACTGATTTGGGTCTCCAAGTCGATATGAAATGATATTTGATTTTTGATTTCTTATAGGTTTCATTATTTTCTTTATCTTTCTTGCTTTTTCATTTTAATCATTATAAAATATTTTATCATATCACCAAAAATTAAAATTTTGACCTAATTCTAAGCGAATATGAAATAATATTCAATTTCGAATTTTTGATGTATTTTATCATTTTCTCTTACCTTTTTTTTTAAAAAACTATAATCACTATAAAATATCATATTATATCATTAAAAATCGACTTTCTGATCCAAATGGTTTAGGTCTAATTGTTTTAAAACAAGCACATTTACTTTTGTAGTAAAAGTATAAACTACCTTTAGCGTATAATAATTGCGCATGATAAATGCTTAAACATAACATATTATGAATTATAGGGAGTATGTCTATAAGAAAGAAGCCCATGCTTGATTTAAAGTAATTCTACTAACCTTTTTCCATAATTAATCCGAGTTAGTGGAGGCCCTGCCAAGGGGCTTTCTATTTATTGATTTTGCCCCCTTGGGCCAAAATAAAATAAAATAATAATAATAAAAAATAAAATATATTTATTGATTTCGTTGTTACGATTATAAAGTGATACTACTTTATTAATATCTACAACTAATATGCCAATTTGAAGCTTACCAATTTATATATATATATATATATATATATTTAAGCAAAGTTTGATCTATAATATAAACAAGCAAATGTTAATCATATTAAAATTGTTTTATGCCTCTGAAATTGAGTGTCAATTTTTGTTTATGTCAAGGAAAAATGCCTTTT
>JAOWAN010000043.1:2961452-2976616 GCA_028566635.1 Lobelia cardinalis
CTATCCACCCACAACCCAAACCCAGCAACAACCAAGACCATGGACACTTTGAATACATATTAATCAAACCAAGGTCATATCTGGCAATGACGAAATCAAACCAAAGAACTGGATTTCAATTCTGAAGAGGGATTATGAACTGAAGAAGCAAAGAAAAATCAAACTAATGAAGAATCAACCCCTCTTATTGGAGCATGTGGTGGTGCCCCCGTTAACTCTGGCGACCCTCACATCGAAAAGCCTAAGAAGATAGATCGAGAGGATGTCGTGGTGGCGGCGATTGGTTTGGTTTTTGGATTTGATTTGGCGGCGGGCTTGGAAGAACTCTCGTACTAGGTTTATTGCTCGACGCCGAAATTAATGAACGAAAAGGGGGTGGTTATAGGGTGGTACTTAATCTGTTGAAGTAGAGATGTTGCTCTCTCTCTCTCTCTCTCTCTCTCTCTCTCTCTCTCCTTCTCTCTCTCTACGGTCGCCGAAATTAATGCGCCGAAAGATTAGAGGAGAAGGGAGACGCCGGATGGAGGAAGAAGGGAGTTATGAGAAAGATCTTCAAGCAGAGGACATGCTAGTTGAAGAAGATGGTGGAGGACGGGGAGGGAAAGAGGATGGGTAGCATGGATGAAGCAGATCTACTGTACCCAATTAGCTCTATCGCCCTGCATAGACACTGACGAGGGTTAATTGGGGAGGGAAGAGAACGGGGAAGACGGAGCAGGGGGAGAAAGGTTTTTTTTTTAATTAATTTTTTTTTGAAAAATAAAAATTATAATATATGAGTACTATTTTACCCTTTGAATAGTGCCATTTCATCGCATGTTTTCCCCAAATTCATGGTCAACCATTTAATTTGGATCTAAGGACTAAATTGGGTTGTAATTGATATTATGTATTTGATCAACAATATTAATTGGTTAGGGACTACTTATACATTACATACTTAATTTAGGGACTAAATTGGGTCTTTTGCCGCAAGGAGAAGAACACAATAATTAAGCAAGTTTCACATGCACCAATATATATATGTATATATATGTCTTTATTTACATGTGCGGTATAAATTAGTCCATAGTTTACTATTTATTGATGAGAATTTAAGAACAGTAAAAAATTGAATAGTAGAGATGAAAAGATATATACTCTTCACACGTTCTCTTTTACCCACACAGTACCAGAAGACATACAACTCCCGAAACACTCTTCATACATTATTTCACTTATTCTGTCACATTCACAACACATAACTCCACATATTTTTTTTTTGCTAAAATTAATAATTTTAAAATATTTTTTTATATACTAGTATTTTCTATATAAATGTAATATTTTTTTTAAATATCTATTTAAGTTATTATTATTTATATTATTATTTTTGCATTCCTGCTACGTGGAAAAAATATTATCTAAATATCATCTAAATTATATACTATTAATTATATTCAATTAATTAATTTTTTTTTCTGATTGTTTGCCCTAAAGCACAAATATTTCTTATAAAAGACATGTACCAGGATGGACAACCCGGAAGAGGCAAATGTGTTTTAGATCATATAATTTGACTAGGGAATGCCCCTATCCAAGGATAGGGTGATTGAAACACAATCAGCCGTGTGTCAGCCGTCTGCGTGACTTTTTCGTAATTTATGCGACAAATTACTGTTCTTCATGTTCTATTAAGGAACAGTTCTTTTAACAGTTGAAACACATCTTAGATTTATATACTATAGATTAGTTGACAAGATAAATCAGAACTAGAAGAAAAGTATGAATGTGTTTAGCATAGAGTTTTATATTTGATTTTTTAATTTTTAATGTTTTTTTATTTTTTAACTTATCCAACAATTTTCTATCCATCTTTCACCTAAGACAAAAACCATGGTCTCAAACCAAAAACTCACCAACAGAAACCTACAATAGTTTGTTGAACTTGCAAGTTCTGCTTCTGCACCCCCATTAAAAGAAAAATGCAAAGCACAGAAAATGAAAACAAATAAATAGTCGAGGTTACAATGGCATTTGAGTAATAATAGTAAATCCAGTGGCTTAAAACACAGGTTGTTTTCCATAGTCCTAGCTTATCCGACTAAGATCTGTTGCCCTCCCCTACCCCATTAGCCCAGTCAGTTGCCTCTCTCTCCCTCTCCCTCTCCCTTTACAAAAGAAATCAGACATCATCGGTCATAAACCCCCTCTCCGCCAAAACCAGCATCTCCCACACTCAGTAAACACACACACTCACAATAATCAAGAAACCGAAGAACAAGAAGTCGAGAGAAATCCAACTGGAAAGACAAAGCTTGAATATTTTTCATTTCCTTTTGGTATTTTTCTTAAATGCATCAGAAGAAATTTGACCTGCAGATCCAAGAACCAAACCAAAACCGAAACACCCACCAGCTGCAAATTCAAATTCCAAACTACAAATCAAGAACCCATCTCAAAATCCAAATCCCAACTCAACCCCAGACTAGAAATGAACCCACTTCCAACCACCCTTCAACTAGCAAAACCCTCTTCCCAAATCCCCATAACACCCCTATGATGTCATCATCTCTCCACCACCACCATCACCACCACCGCAAGAAACCTTCTCAACAACAACCACCCTCTTTCCTATGTTGTTGTTCTTCATCAGAAGCACTTTTAGCCACTAAAGCAATCGCTTTAAAGCTATTCCACTTATCCCACTTAAAGCTCTTTTGGATAAAACTCCCTTTAAGGCTTTCCATTCTCATCTTTTTGCCTACAGTTTACTTGTTTTCCTCAACGAACCATCAAACTATCTCTTTAGGTCTTTACTTAATCTCTTTGATTGCTTTCGCAACTGTTTTATTAGTTTCACTCCTTTCAAGAACTTCCCCAATTAAGCTATTCTCAAGAACCCCTCCCTCAAAGCCACTCCCACCAGTTGTTTGGTCAATTGGGCCAAAGCCCCAACTGGAAGAAGGGTTTTCGAATTCGGGTTCTTTAGTTAAGGTTTATAACAATGGGGATGTTTATGAGGGTGAGTTTTATAAGGGCAAGTGTTCAGGGAGTGGGGTTTATTACTATAACATGAAGGGGAGGTATGAGGGGGATTGGGTTGATCAGAAGTATGATGGATATGGGGTCGAGACGTGGGCGAAAGGTAGTCGGTATAGGGGGCAGTATAGGCAGGGATTGAGGCATGGGTTTGGGATGTATAGGTTTTATACTGGAGATGTGTATGCTGGGGAGTGGTGTAAAGGGCAGTGTCATGGATGTGGAGTTCATACTTGTGAGGATGGGAGTAAGTATGTTGGGGAGTTTAAAGGCGGCGTCAAGCATGGACTTGGACACTATCATTTCAGGTGATTTTCTCATTGTGATTGCTTAATTTTGCCTACTAATGACTACGTTGTGAATGAGATTGCTGTTTTGGTTAGTCAAGTTGGATCTAGTCTTCCTACATGTAGGAATTTGAAATATTAATTACAGAGTTTAGACTTTCAGCTCTCATTCAGATTTTATCTATTTTGGTTTCTCTTCTTACTTCCATTGGAGTGGATGTCATGGGGGTTTGCTTATCAAGGAATTGAAACTTGATGCATCAAACTCATGCTATCTGGAATTCTGTCCTTAAAGAGTTCATGTATTCTGGGTGGCTTTCATTTCTTTCTAGCTATTTATATGTGCAAGTCTCCATCCTGGATAGCGTGTTTAGTTTTAGTCATGTGAAGTGTTCCTCCCCACACATTTTAGCTTAAAAAGAATCCTTAAAGTTTGTGCCTTGCTCACTATTTCATCACTTTCAGAAACCAGACATGAAAAGAGAATGTACCTATATAATTGTTAATGCATGCCACAGGTTTTATATCATGCCCTCCCATAGTTGCACTTAATTGCACCTGTTCATTAAAAGTGCCTACAGCATTGTTTTTTTGCATTTGTTATGATTGAGGCCCCATCCAAATGATTATGTTCTGGACCTGACAAAGGAACATTGGTTAAAGGAATCTTAAACTGAATTGAGGTCTTGATTTTGATACTATTAGAGGGTTGGTTTACTAATTCTCTGATGCAGAAGGTTATAGAATATATACAGACGAACGAAGTTACTTACGGTGAAGCTTGATTGTGTATTATTTGGGAAATTTAATACCCTAAAAGAAAGTAGACACAACATCAAATTATGGTCTCTCCTGTTGCACATTGATATGGTGCGACAACGTCATTATAATTAAGGAAATACATATATTTTAGTGACTTTAGCTGTTGAAACTATTTTAAGGACCGTCATTTTTCAACCTCAGTGCATACTTGTCCATCCCTGAATTAAGTTGCTAATTGAAGTCATACTGTGCCCTGGTAAAGTCAATGAAAGGATTTGTTATATACCACCAAAGGTTGCCCTTATGCTCATGCGGCATATAAGATTTGCTAATATATTTGTATTTCGTAATTTCAAAGATGACACTAAGACTAAGAGTCCACATTGAAATTTGTTCCTGGACGAAATTCACATTTTCTAAATTTGAGTTTCTTTTGAAGGTACCATAACATGTGGATGCTTGAAAAATATGAAAACTAACCTTCCGAGTTTACGAAGGTGAGATACGGAGGTCATTAGTGGAAGAGACAGAGATTGAACGGTGAAGGTGTTGAACCAGGAAGATGGATTGATGATAGAAAATAGTCATATTTCCAAATTAAACAGTTAAGATACTCCAAAATTTTCCATTTTTTTAAAACTGAAGCAAAAATAAAACAGCCTATCAAATTTGACTTTACCAGTTTGAAAACCATGAGGTCATCAAGGAACTGCCAGACATGGTGACAATAGTAGTGATCATGACACAGATAAAAACAAAAACAAGACGCATATACTTTTTTGAAAGCTTCACACACGCACACACACTGAGGAGAGAGTTAATTAAGTTCAAAGTTTCCTTACAAACTTCGATTATCAAAGTTGGAATGCTTTTTTTTTGATAGAGGAAGTATTATATAGCATACTTATGAGTAGATATCATTAAGGTTAATTCATTTTGGGATGGATAACGAATAACGATAGTTTAGGGTGGGATGCAGCTGGTCTGCTCCCTCCTAATAGAAATGCAAGATGGCCAATGATCATATGCCCCAAAACACTTGTGGATGTCACTGCGTTACCAATCGTATCATGACATCAGTTAGGAATAAAAATAATTCTGTAGCATTACTCCCCTCGTAATTATTGGAATGTTAAGTATATCTCATATTTCTGTTGTAATTAATCTTCATGCTCCTAGTGCTCGCAGCATTCTATAGTTTCTAAATCCAAACCCTGATTTTACTTCGGTAGTCACCTTTCTTGTTGCTGTCGGTCTTGACTGTTATGATAACACTGAATAAAACACTATTATATCATGCTTTTTGTAATAGAACAGTTCATATGCATTGACTCATATTCAATTGATGTAACCCATTGCACAAAACGGTCCCTTCGACTCTTTGTGTGTTGCATGTGGCTTTCGTCTTAGATTCAGCTGACAGTTTGTATGCGTGCATGGTTTATGCAGAAATGGGGATACATATGCGGGGGAGTACTTTGCAGATGTGATACATGGTTTTGGTGTGTACCACTTCGCAAATGGACATCGATACGAGGGAGCTTGGCATGAAGGAAGAAGGCAAGGGTTTGGTATGTACACCTTTAAAACTGGCGAGACTAAATCAGGTCACTGGGAAAATGGGGTTCTAAATGTTTCAAGCATTGATGACAACCCACTTGGATCCGCTGTGGTGGGTGGTACCCATGCCAAGGTTCTTATCGCAGTCCAGGTAATTAAAACTTCTCATCTTGGTATAGAATGCTATACATAGACAGAGAGAGATACACCTGTATTCTACTCTTATTAGTTCTAACCCATAATTCCGTACTTGTCATTAGGAAGCAAAGCGGATTGCTGAAAAAGCGCTTGTCGTGGCACATGTGGATGAGAGAGTGAACAGAGCTGTCGCTGCAGCTAACAGAGCAGCCACTGCAGCCAGAGTAGCAGCTGTTAGGGCTGTCCAAAACCGAATGCATCAGAATGACAGCAATCTCGATCTTCCAATACCAATCGTCTGACCCAAAAAAATTGGGAAGGTGACTGAATTTTATCATGTTTTTCATTGGCCATATCCGAGAAAATTTTCAGTTCTCTGGCCTTTTTGTTTTCGATGTTTTCTTTAAGCAGTGCTGCTAAGCGTTGCCTGCTTGGAACCACAATCAGAACAGGAATGCTGATTGAGGAGCAAGATAGAGCAGTCCTTAGTATAGGTTTATTAGGTTATAGCAACTGTAGGGAAGAAGGGGGTACTAAAGTGCTCCATTTTCAAGAATATTGCAAAAGAAACATCTGCAATTTGGAAACTGCATAAGCATACCCACCAAAATGCATGAGAATATAGTTTATGCTGTATAAATCAGTTTTTCTCCCCTGTAAATGAAAATATGTGTATGGAAAATATGGTGATGGTAATTTCGCATTTGCATAGCGTGTTTGAAGGGTGGATTCCTTGTATATGATGCATCATCTTTGGTCTTTATCCATCGCTTGCACACACAAGCGCTTGGACATGTAACAGTTAATATTGTTGCCCAGCCAAACTGGTAAAACTTGGGCTAATTTGCCTGGTGGGTTGGCCCTTCCCGTGGAAAGTAGTACCAGAAAAATTGCATGGAAACTTCAATAAGGTATACCCCGGAACCAACTTCAACTTCTTCAGGTGATGGTACTCATTCAGCTCAAGTGCATAATGCAACAATACATACAACACAATAGGGGTTGGATATTGGAAGCAGGTGATGAAGCGAAATCAAAATCCAGGAACACAGCAGATGAGGAAAAATTAAACAAGAACTTTAGTACAAAGCGGAAACAAAGAACATGGCAAAAGTTTGGTTTGTGCCCATAGTCATTGCAACACACTTATGTAGGCTCGAGATAGCTACCGATGAGATTTAGGACCAAGGGCCGCAGAATGCTAAAACCTGCATTCTGCTCTTGAATCCGTACTGATGAACCCTTTTTTCTTTTCTTTATTTTTTTCGCGCGCAAAAAATGTTACAGAACAAGGGTATGTATAACATGTCATAGGGAGTCTTACGTTTCTACACGTGAAAACAGAGTTTGCATTATATACAGAATAAAAAAGCGGAGACTTCCAAAATTTGAGTTTGTGAAAAGACACTGGGTAAACTGCCTAGCGACTGCCAAATGTCCTGCAGCAGGAGCTGGTGACGCTGGTTGGAGTGTACGACATGGAAAGGAGCATGAAAGCTCTGCAATTATGAAGTGATAACCGATGTGCTCTGAAAAATATCAGTACGATTTGGCATGATGCCTCCGGTACCTGCCATTGCTGGCTTCCCACTAGAAGCTCCGTTCGGTGTTCATATTAGTGGTATGTATTTTGTGTGATGGGATTAGATTTTAAGTAGTTAGTTGTTGGGAATCAAGGGGTGGCTCAGTAGTAGAGCTGAGTTTTACAATATGTAAGGTCTCAAGTTCAATCTCGTCTCATGTCCCTTGGGGTTAAAAAAAAAAAAAAAAATTGTTGGTTGTTATAAACTGAGTTCCGAGTAGGGGCTCGTTAGGAGACAGAGAGATAGGAGCCTGGATGTATAAGACGACAATTGTAGTCAGCGTACCTCCCGGCAATTTATGGAGATAATCTCCATCTAATTCTTTTGTCTGAATAGACCCAATTGATCAAAGTCAAATTTATGATGAAATCTGCTACGGGATCACCTTATTATAAAAATAATGTTGAACTCCAACATTAGCATTTTCCATCCCCCGTGCCTTCGGGATTGGTGGAGGCGGCAAATCGCGGAATGTACCTCATCTGACCAGAAACTTGAGCTTTACCAACTGATCTCACCCACAAAGGGCGCAGCGTGGCAGGCACTACACCACCCAAGCCTTTGCCAATTGAGCTATGCCCCGGAAGCGGATCACCTAATTATCCTTGTGATGCACACTTGTGTAGAAGGGCAGACACTACTTTCACAAACAAGAACAGATCTGAGTTCATTTGGACGACGTGGTGGATTTGCAATGAATACTGCATTCTCCTATAGTCATTCATAGCGTTTTGGTTTATTTGATTACAGTCTATGCAAAGTCGGGAACAAGTGAAAGTGGTTGTTCCATAGGCTGGTGAGTATCCATGGAGTTAGACTAGATCTAGGGAAGCCCCATTGTTGTCCCAGATGTATGAACAGTAGCTTGCATCGGTGGGCTTATGATTATAGCTACCTGGAGCAAACAGATCTGGTCGCTACAGAGGGCATAGCTGGGAATGTTTCCATTTCTATGGCAATTTTAATCAACCTTTTCTCGAAGTGATGCTCCTTGAAATGGTATAACTCTGAACTTGCTCTGGAGTTCCTGTGATAGCACTGGGGAAACAAAAACTACACAAATTTGGAAAAACCTTTCCCTGTACAAATTTTGCTTCCAGAATTCTACTACATTGTTAATAAAAGACGAAAACATCTCAAGCTTGGGGAATTTTACTAGTCACAGTGATATCACAAATTACATTTTCTGGGGTTATTTTAAAAATCGACGAGTGAACATAAACCAAATCGAGAACAGACCAACAACCAAGGAGAGGTTATGGTAACGAAAAACTTTAAATTGCCATCATGAAAACTACACCATTTAGTCTAAAGACAATTTGATTGCCTCAATCGCACAATAAGTACTAAACAAAAATGTCACTGTAATTAACAAGGGTCTGCCTCAACAAAAATAACACAAGTATCGAAATCAATGTAGATAAAACTCATCCTCACTCTAACTCTCTGTTTGCTCCCTCAGCCTTCGGATGGTGCTCCTGACTGTAACTGCACTAGCAGTGCTGTCACAAAACAAATTATTTCAACAAAAGACATCAGGAAAGTAATGGAATCCATTCTAAATGAAAATGAAGGCAGATAATTCAGTAGAATCTAGTCATAGAGAGATCATACTTTAATGTGTATGCACCGCCTGCTTTGACTTTGCCACAATCCTTGCAGCCCCATATGCCCACTGCCTTTCTCTTCACTGCATACTGTATATGGTCCAACACTTTGATAAGATATATAAAACAATTGAAAAAGGCTCAAAATGTAAGTCGTTTCATGGTTAAACATAACACGATGCAAAAACAGTTGCCACATGACCAATCTACCTAGGATTGGCATAAAAAATCGGCACCTTATAGCAAATTCACATACTAGATTAAAAGAGGCGGCAGCAATAGATCAAACTAGACTTGAAAAGTACCTTTCCACAAAACTCGCAAAAGTACTTGCTGTGCTGACTGACCTCCATCTTCTTAATCTGCTTTCGGAGACTGGCACCATAACGGGTACCTAAAGTAAGCAGCAAACATAAGAAACTAAAAGAAGAGGCATGATGGCATGTGTCAAAAAGCCAGCACCAGATGTAAACTTGCAAAAATGAATAGAAATTCAGGCTCACGCTAAAGGCCAGCTGAAGGACATTGTGCAGTGGAACAAACACGAACGTTGATATCTATTTTGGGAAGAAAAACCTTATAGGTAAGGTAAAATTTCTTATTCCATATACTGTAAAAAAAAAAAAAAACTTTCGGCAATAAATTTCCTTTTTTTACAGTATAAAGCTAAAAATTATTAGTACGTTGTTCTTAAACTTGCCAACACAAAAAGTCTTAAATTCTGCCAACTCATAGTAATTACGAATTCAAATATAGAACACATCTGTGATCATCAACCTTGAAGATAAATTGGTGACCACGTTACATATCAACTGTTATGTTTCAGAGAGATCAATACTAAAAGAATGAACTGAACTTCAAAACAACTTGCCTCTTAGGACAAGATAATTAGAATCGAAATGACCTAGTGCCAGTGTGCAATAGATATTGATGTGAACATTTAATTCCCTTTAAGAAACTTGGGTAAACCACTGACAGAACACGAGTTAAAATACATGTTTTTTCTCAAGGCAATAAACTGAGAGGAACTGCTTCAGATCAAGACATTACACACCAGTACAGAAGGAAAAAAAAAGGTTCTTGAACACTTACCATACTTCCCAACAATACCAGCCTTCTTTGTCCTCTTGGTCTGCAATTCAGGTTTAAGAGCGATGAATCATTAGCATCATAAAGTATATTATATACCCTGATAATCAAGTGGAAATGAAATCAACTAGTAATGTTCAAGTAGACCTATATAACATTAATATTTCAAAAATGTTACATTGCTATATCCGCAGCTTTAGCACCCAATAAAAAGACACCAAACTTTACAACTTTGTTTTTGGAGCACCAGCAGCAGTATTACTGACAGCAGAAATTAAATGAAGCAAATTGCAAAAATGCTATGGAGAAATGACGAGAAGCATCAGAACTCATCAGTGTCCGTGCAATCGAGTATCAGAAGTTCAAAAGCCTCGGTAGACTTCTACAAACCCTCAACCACACTAGATTTTAAAAACTTTCAGGCTTAATTCTTATTGAAAACCACGTCAACACTTCACTTAAACCCAACTTGAACAAGGACTTTAAGAAAATTAATTCAGCATCCTTCCTCAGGCAACATCTCATAAGTACACTTAAACTGGCAACTAATTTCTTGTAGACAAATGTTAATTACCCTTATTAACAAATTTCAAATAGCATCTTCAGATCTAAAGCATTCTGAAGGCACTTGCATCTCAGGAAGACGAGTTGGTTCTTAGAATGCAAAATGTGGACATGTACGCGGCCTACAATGCTAAATCCCTTCCAATGAATCACAGCGAGTTCTTAGCGGTAATTATCATGTCTATTGATAACACGGACTAAAATGCTTCCAAGCACAATACTATGTTACAGTAAGGTGCGTCATCAATATCTGCTTCTTTTAGGTGCATGGGGACCTTGAGACCTAAACCCATCAATTATACACAAAAACATACCTAGCAAAACTAAGCATAGTTCATAGTTGGGCTTTTTACTTGCATAAATTCACTTCATATTCAGCATAATTTTGACAGAAAATGATTACAAGGAAAAATGCAGAGTTTTCCAAATTAATGAGCAATATTTTTCTGTAAAGCAATCAAAAATCATGAACACAATAAAGACCAAAATCGCTGCAACCTCAAAATCCAAGTTGGAAAATAAAAAATTGCTTCCCCTAGCCTAGCTTTTCTGTTTGCTTAAAAAATGAAAACTACACCATTTGTAAAATATTCAATACTAGGGAATGAGAGCAATTAAAAATCCAAAATTACAGCTTTACTAGAACACAAAGTACTAACTTGCTGGCACATCAAATTAAATACCATGGCAATTTAGATTACCCAGGAGTGAATATGCCTACTCAATCAGACAACAATCAAAATAGAAATTCAACAAAAATACATATATAAATTTCGGAAAAGTTCTTTTATCAAATGTTCAAAGAAAAACTACAAATAAAGTATATGAGAAAGAGTAGTACCATGGTTGGCTAGTTTGCGATGGAAGCTTGGGGGTGGGGGTGGGGGGCGGCTGCTGCTATGACAGGGACGATTTCAGAAAACCCTAATATATGATTCTTTCTCTATTTATCGCCCTAATGAACCATTCATAAATGGGTCGGGTCCACCCGAATGCAGCTTCTTAGTAGTAGTAGTACTTAGTGAGTAGTTAGTAGTTACTAGTTGGGCTGTTTTTAAAAAAATTAAAAATTGAACCAATCGAATCAAATCAATTAAATGGGAGAGAAGGTGTTTAGTGACACCCCTCAACTGTTCAAAGAAATTCCCCCTTGAGGTGGGGCCAATCAAAGGTGGATGAATATAAAGTTTAATCAAATACTTGATTTGACTTTAATTTTAAAAATATTAAAATTAAAAAATTGGGTTAATTGCGATTTTAAATATATTTTGGTTTTTTAAAACTAAATCAAATCAAAAATGTATTATTTGTGCATATGTACTAACAATCTAACTTATGTATAAATACTAGTGTATACTTATGCACGTATTCGAAGGTACGCTGTTCAGTAAAGAAGTTCAAAACAAAAGTAAAACTTAAGCTTATAAAAATAAAAAATTTAACAAAAATATAAAAATTAATTATATTTTTAAATATTTGAATTATGGCTATTTAGTGGGTTTGGGTCAATCAACATCCCAGCAACCACTAACACCCATCTGAAATGAATAATTTTACATCAACAAAGAAATGTGTACAAAAAGTGCACAAAATCCTAGTTGGCTTCATTTAATTTGACTAAAAATTTTGTGGACCCTATCGCTAGAAAAAATTGCACCAATAAAAATGTGACAACTAAGCTTTTGTACACTTTTCTTTGTATCTTTTTTGTGGCTGTAGCATCGCTCATCTGAAATACATGCGATACAAAGCTACCTGCTGGACATTAACTATTATGGCAGTGAAGTACTGTCATAAAAGTTGATGATTTTGTTGAAAGGCTGATTTACTGTTTAAATAGTCATTCAAGCAAGAGTTCAATGAAGGGTAAAACCAACTTGAATTTATATTATAGACTAGGAAATATTCGTATTCGAGGATACGGCGGCAAAAATTATTTTAAAAATAATCCTTTAATTTTCTTCTTAATTTTAAATAGATCTATTTTTCAATTGTGATAGATTTTTATGGAGACATGTGTGTTGAATAATAACAATAAAAATGAATAGTAATAGTAATAGTAATAGAAAAAATGAATAAATACTATATTCAAATTAACAACTAATATTCTTAAATTTTTAAAATTATTTTTCATATTATTTATTCCCACTAATAATGCTCAAGTTTAAAGTATAATTAGTTTCTTAATATTTTCTTGGATTATATATTGAAGCTTATTTTCTAAACTGAAGTATATTTGGATCTATCAAATAGTTGAATGAAAATTAACCTCAATTATCGGCCCAAAACTCAGCCCACCAAGTATGTCAATTAACCTCAATTATCTCATCCTCATCCAATACAGTCGCTCCTTCTCACCTCAATGCGAAAAGTCTGTAGTTAACCCATGGGCAGCTGCTCCAGTGTGAAAGATTGAGCTCAAAATGTCGCCAACACCATGGCCATCATTGTCGCCTCTCTCTACCCTTTCTCAAATGGAACCAACTTCAACAATTCCCCCATCGCCACCATCTCAGCCAACAATACAGCCGCCACCATGCTAAACCCACCGTCCCCCGCCGGTCAAAATATCATCTCTCCCTCTCCTTTTTTTTTTTTCAAATCCCATTTTTATGCACTTTTGAAATATTTTTTGAAAAAGAAAATCTCAGATCTATATTTTCAAAAATAAAGTTTCTTTTATTTCAGATCCGAAAATTTGATGTTTTGAATTTCGGGTTGAATTTTTCTGGGTATTTGGGTAATTTTTGTGCTTTGGGTTGTTTTGCTTTTCTTTGTCCTGAGACATGATCTTTGCAACATGGCTTGCAAAAGATCTTTCAGACATCATCTTTCAATGAACATTTTTTTTTTGCCTTTTTAATATATGTCAGAACCTGTGAGAAAATAGAGCAAAAAATTGTCATTCTGTCGCTGCATTTTTTTTTTTTTTAGATTTGTGCTTTTACTATTGAAATTGTCATTTCCATGAATAGTTCTCGATGACATGGACAGCTGGCAATTGTATTATAGATTATGTATGATTTTATATATTATGTATTTAAAAATTGAAAAATCTTCATTAATTTGTATTTTCGCTACTTATAATTAGTAGTTTTTATATTTCAATTATAAGCATTGCCAAACTTGCTTAAAAATTAATAATTTTTAGCTAAAAAGATTAAATATTTATATTTTTTTTTCAAAATCGAAAATATAACCAAATCGAACCGAAAATATAAAAATCGATTATTCAATTTATATGAGGATTGGGTTAGTTATGTTTTAGAGATTTCAAAAAACCGATAGATTGATTCGGTTGCGATTTTTGTTAAAAGTACATAAAATCGAACCAAATCAAACCGTGAACACCCTTAGTTACTAGGGGTAGAATTTTTTTTGGCACATTGCAAAAAAAAGTATCTGAATTCAAAAAATATTTGGAGAAAAGTCATTAAACTCAAAATCAAGTGTAATCGATCCTTAATTTTAATTTCGATCCAATTAAATTTGAAAAAGAAATAACCATGCATGACACTTGCTAATGGAAGAAATAAAAAGATCCAATTTACTAAATTTTTTCTGTCAAATTGACTTACTTTCTTCATTTTCTAGAAGAAGAATAGGTTTAAAAAATAGGAAAAAATGGGTGAATCTGATATTTTTTGTCCCGTTATCAGCAAATACCATACATGTTTATTTCTATTTTAAATTTAATTGGATCGAAATTAGATTTTAGGACCAATTGCGCTTCATTTTTTCAGTACTAAGGACCAAAAAATCTTGAGTTTTAAGGAATTTTTTCTAAATAATTTTTAAGTTCAGAGATTATTTCTTCAATTTGCCCAAATTTTTTTTACCAATTGTTCTATAATATCGACCGTCATATAATCTATTGTACTATGTCAAAAAATTATTTTAAAAAATTTACTAATTGATAATAGTAGAATACTGTATCATACCAATTTTATTTTATAGGGTAATGATATTTGATAATATTATTAACGTATCAAATTAAGAATATTTTGATAATTTATGTTTTTGATTGAAAAAATCTACATGGTGAGGATGGAACTAATTACTTTAAAAAAAAAAAAATCTAAATACGGATTGTTAGTGATTTTTCACCTAATACCAACGTAAACTAATTACGGTGCAAGTATAATCAATTCTATCACAATCTGATGCAGGATTGTTCTAAATAGTTTTGATATTGTAACATGAATGATAGTGCAACTCGTTATACAATGACGATTGAACATCCACATTTAGCACTGCTTTGTTACTTTGCTTGATATATATCGGCAAGTGTCAGTTTTACGCATATCTTCGGATGTGATTACTTATAATGGTACTAGTAAATGTCCGTGCCCTCGGGCACGAGGTATCAAAATATTTAATCGCAAGTAGTTCGTATTCTCGAACACGATAATATTTAAAAATGATAATTTTTTTAACATAAACTATAATTAAAAAAATTATAGTTTATGTAAATACAAAAATTATACATAAAATATAACAATTTTTAATATATATTTCTTTCTAACATACACTCACTTTTTTCCAATTTTAAT
>JAOWAN010000043.1:2985033-2999622 GCA_028566635.1 Lobelia cardinalis
TTTGCCAATTATTTGAAGATACTATTCATACTATTCATTTGGAAATGGACCCCACGCTCTCTCTTATAAGATAGATATGCTTATCCCGATCTATTTTATATCAGTTTATCGCAAATAGAGCTGCTGAAACTCTTGGCCACAACACAACCGTGGTGGAAATTTTTCGACCACAAAGTCTCCTAAAGAAATTGAGTACGTAAACAACTTTTTCAAGTATAATGAGTTTTTTTTTTTTTTTTTTTTTTTTACAGCAGAAAATCAGTAATATCATTAGTATATTATATCTTATCAAACTTTGGATATATCAATTTTCGATAATACCAAAATTTTGATAGGATAATAATAATATATTTTATTTCACCATTTTGCTAATGATAATAATAATAAAGTTTAAATACGATTACGGTACCGAAATTACCTATGAAATTGCCTATAGTACTAGTGATGATGGCCGATGGGTAGGTTGTGTTCTCCTTTTCTGATTTTTTTTATTTTTCTTTCTCATTAATCCCACATTTTTTTTCTCTATCTCTCTCTTACTTTTTACTATAATCATTACAAAAACTCAAAAACAAAATCAATAAATCACTCATCCAAATACATCTATAATTTTTTTGAATCTTTTTTTGAGTTTTTAGTGAAAGTAGAGTCAGGCATTTAGTAAAGGAAAAGGAGGGAAAAGTTATGAGATTGAAAGAAAAGTTGAGGGTTTACAAAAACTTAAAAAAAATTCAATTAAAATGACTTTTTCCCTCTCTAATCCTTCCATAGAAAATAAAATGACCATTTCCTTTTTTTCCTTAGAAAATACTTGAGATCGCATACATAAAAGGAGGGGGAAAAAACATCCTTTTTGCTCCCCTTTCCTTCGTTTTTAAGCTCAAGGGCGAACTTCGAGTCTATTTTTATTATTTCTTTTCTGAATTGTTAAACGTCGCTTTTAAATTTTTCATTATCGTTCAACTAGGAAGTACCAAAAGTACCCCTATTCCCAAAATTAAGTCTCAAATTCGTTCTCGTGGACCTCCTTCACTCTTTCATCATACTCGTCTTCTTCGTCTTCCTTTCCGTCATATTCCTCCTTCCCCCAATCAAAGCCATCAATTTCTATTTAGTACTACTATATAGGGCTGTAAATAAATTTTAAATGGACGAATTAACTTAAATTCAGATTTATTTAACTTAATCTATGACGAATTCGAATTTTATCTAACTAATCATCGAATTAGTCAAAAGCTAATCCAAATCCATTCGGAGTTGGATTTCGAATTAACGAACCGAATTAATCCATCTATATATATATTATAATTATTATATAAATTTTACACGAAATAAATATTTTAAAACCTTAACTTTAATAAAAAAATTATAAAGATAATTTACAGACAATTCTTTGGTAAATATCAATTTAATACCCGATCTAATAAACAATAATACCGATGTATTTGATAAATATCAATTATATTTAAGATCCTAAAAAAATTATTATCGAAATAAAGTAAATAATAACATATTAATTTATAAAGTTTCAACAAAAATTATAAAAAATATAATTAGTGGTATAAATATATTATAAACATAATTTTTAAAAATTTTATTTTTATAGTAAATAAATAGGAGTATAATATATGGGACTAGCTAAAATCCTCACTAGTTGTAGAAGATTAGCAATGTCCCCATATTTTATTTTTCAAAATATTCTCACTTTTTATTTTTTAACATTTATTGGAAGGGGTAAAATTGTAAAATTATGCCATTGCTATATTAACAACAGAAACCTTCGAAAGTTTGAAATCATTGAAAGGATCTATAGAAAATACCCAATAGGGAGGGTTGAAAACAATTTTGTGCATCTTTTTTTTGAATAGGGACAATTTTACTATAAATGGTGCGGTAATGAGAAATTTAGGTGCGACATTTAGCACATTGGATAAATTACCATAAGATTCCAAAGTATCACGGTTTGTTTGAGTCACCACCCTTATTAACTAATCTATATCTGACATAAAACTCTTTTAAAATGTTCATTTTTCTTTTCAATATGCTCTTGTCGTTCCATTCGGTCTATTTGCTGCTGCCCAATAGTTAACGGCTAATGGACACGTGACTTACGCATGATATTATAGAATTCGCAAAATGCAGAAATGCCACAAACAATAAATAGCCACACCCCTACCTTAACTTCACTCTAAATCAAATTCAGCATTATACCACGCGATATTCATCTATGAAGAAGGATGGATTCTTTGAGATCAAACTTAAAAATGGAGAGTTCCACCGTGAAACTGAGACAAAGTTAAGTGACCATCAAATCAATCATCTACGAAGAAAATTTTATAAAGTTGACTACATTTAAGGACCGCGCCATCTGAAATTCATTAGAATTATGAAATGACTTGGCGCACGAAATACATCTTATTTTTTCTGCGGCAGTGATTCAAATTTGAGCCAAACAAAAGCTGAGGATCAATCAGAATGTTAAGAAGGCATCCTAAGGAACAGCAGAGGAGAATGTTGATGGAAGTGTGAAGGTTAATCAGAATGCAGGCATATGACTAGGAGGCATCCTAAGGAACAGCAGAGGAGAATGGGTCAAAGGCTTAATGGGTCGCATCCACCCCTACCTACCTACCTACAAGGGTATTGAGGCTGGCAGAACTTCAAATCATATACACTGGGGCTGGCTGGCTATGCTAAGAGACATGGGTTTGAAGAAGATCAAGGTGGAAACTGTTTCCCAAGGAACAATATTAGCCATCTATAACTTGGAGGGAGGGGGTTAATGATACGACACTGCTGCATAACAAACTGTTAAACAGTACAATAATCAGGCCATAAAGCAATAACTAAAATAACTGTTCAGAAATTGGCCACATCAATTTCTTAGTTGCTCCAAAGACCATAAGACTTGCCACAATTGCAAGTTGGCTGAGCGGCATGGCATGGAGGTAGGTTTCACAGAGAAGTGTATAATCAATTGCATCATATGTTATTTCATTGAGCAACAGGTTTAATAAGAAGTGGCTCTAGTTCAGACCATATATGCATTCAGTAACTAACTAGACGAGAAGCATGAAACAGAATCGGCAAATCGAAACGTACCATTTTGCAGAGTCCACATCATTATGTCAAGACGATCACAAACTTATTGTTTCCACCATATTTAAAACAAAATAACAGCCATTTTCTGACTACATATGTCACGTTAAAAGTACACAACAGACTGTTGTGGTTCAGGATCAATCATAGTGAACGTCTCAAACAAGTCAGATTCCTTCGGCTGGTAAACCACTTTTTCAAAGATGTCATAAAGTTTTTCATGTTGAACCATCTCTTCCAAAATCTTGTCTTGCGAGACAGTAGATGAGATTTCTTGCTTAAAACTGTGTTGGCTTTTAGAAGAGAAGACCAACTCAGATAAACGGTCCTTCTCAACCTGCCGTTCATATTTCTCACCCTCCAACATCCCGGTGACGAGATGGTAAACATAGACAACTTTCTTCTGACCAAGCCTGTAGGCCCTACTTATGGCTTGCTGTTCAACTGAAGGATTCCAGTTAACATCAAGTAAAACAACTCTAGAAGCCCCCACCAGATTTATCCCCTCACCACATGCCTTAATTGATGCTAAAAGAACTTTCGAGTCACTATTCGGATCATTAAAAGAAATAATTGAGGATTGACGCTGCTTTTCATCAAGCTGCCCATCCATGCGTAACACTTCTTTTCCTTCAATCCAGTTGAAATGAGTTTCAAGCAGTTCAATTAGAAAGTTAAAAATAGGGCTGATATACTTGCTGAAAACCAAAACTTTCTCATTTAATTGCTCGCTGATGCGAATGAGTTCTATCAGGAACTTCGTCTTGACTCCGGCATACGGATTCCTCTCAAGCCTTTTCAGTTCATTCTCAAGAGCTGAGAGCTCTTCTTTTTTAACAAGAGCTGAGAACTCTGCTTTTTTGCGGAACAGTGAAGGATGAACAGATATCAAGGACATCAAGGCTTCCTTTTTCAGAAAATTACTTAGTTGACCCCTGATGCTTTCAAGAAGAGTCTGCTGCATCTCAGTTGGTTTCAAAATAACCAAAGAATCCCTTAATCCAGGAAGCTTTTGTTGAAGAATATTGCCTTTGTGTACATGTACAAAGGGATCGATCATGGCTCTAAGCTCACATAATCTGCGCTTATGATTTCCTCCAATGGAACTAGTAAGAGCATCCCATCTTCCCCTTGCCACACTGCTTTTACGCCCTCTTCTTTTTACAAAGTCGCTAGAATCACTGAATGACATATGTTCCACAAACTCAGGATTAACCAAACTGAGGATATTATAAAGCTCTTCAAAGTTATTCTGGAACGGAGTTCCGGAGAGCAGGATGCACCTTTGTGTCTTAACTTTTGATAAAGCCTGATAAATAAGGCTTTCTTTGTTTCGAGGTGTATGCCCTTCATCAAGCACCAAAAGACTGGGACATTTCAGTAGGCATTCCCTTATAAACTCATCTACTGGGTTACTTTTAAGTTTCTTTCTCTTCCCACCTCCTCCAGCAAGTTTCTCAAATAAACTGTAGGTAATCCCCAGGATACTTGACTCCTTTTTCCAGGAATACAATTTACACAAACGATAAGCATTTGTGCTTCGTCCCCCATTCCTAGCACGTTGCAGTAAGTTGAGAGCTGCTGCACTTTCACGGCCTGAAAACTCTGGCTTGTTTAAATTGTGAAATGGTATGTCAAAATTCCATTTTTTGAACTCCTCTTCCCATGTAAGAAGCATGCTACGAGGTGCTATAATGACTGGCCTTGACTCCGGGTACAGCCTCATGAAAGTCTGGAGAAAGGCAATTGTCAGGCGGCTTTTTCCAGTTCCTGGGGCATGTGAGATTATGCATCCACTTCCACCATCAGGAAGGGGCTTTTCCAGCTTCTCGATGTACACTCCTCCAGCTATGCTCTTCCAGATGAACTCGAAGCCTTCCCGTTGATGTGGATACATTGTTCTTCCAACACCTGGAATTAGATCCCAAACTGTCCCTTTCTCATGATTCCAGCCTTTAGAACCATACAAGCATTCAGAACCTTCCTCTTGAATTTGAAGCTCAGAAAAATCTAAGCAATCTGCTTTGTCAAAGTGATATCCCTGCCGTCTCTCAAAAGGATTCATAGTCTGTTTGCAGAACAAAGTTAAGATAATTATGTTTAGAGAGACTAACTAGCAAAGACAGTGAATTGAGTTTTTCAGGTGTCATATTGTCACTCTTTTGTGAAAGATTCAACAACAAAAAAGTACAAACGATTTAAGACTTACCAAAGGAGGAAAGATGTGCTTCATCTCCAAATCCACGTAAGAGCAAAATCTACACATAATCCCATACGGTTCACGAAGAATAAGTTGATGCTTCCCTTGAAGGCAAAGTGCAGCTCGATCGATTTCATCTCCTTGAATTTCAGTATCATCCTCGTCAACCTGTACATCATTCCAACATAATATGCAATCTGAATGAATTGACAACTAAATGGACCGGACAAAGACATACTGAACAATTCCCTATTTATTTTTGAGACATGTAGTATGTAGAGTTTAAGACATTTGCCAGGACAGAGGCACATAGAGGTAGGCTGAAAGGGAGATCACACAGTAATAACCAGTAAGGTAACTCCATTCTCCAGAGCAGAAACAAAGTTATAAAGTATTGAGACAGCAATACTGAAGGTTGTTCAGGTGGATGAGAATTTTCTTTCTCTTCCCTCCAATTATCGATTTTTGTTGAGTGAATGCTGAGTAGCTTTTCTTTTGGCAGTTCCTAAACAAAGTTTAAATCGATTTTCTAGGTACCTTATAGTTTGAGGTATTTCAAGCTACATTCCTACTATTTTAAATCATATGATTCACATTAAACCGAACATTTTATGGTGTTCTTCAAAAAAACAATTTGGTTTCTATTGGTGGAGCAGCTAAGCACTTGAGCTGAACTATACAAGTTGATGGATAAATAGGTACCATACTATCATATAACTTATCTAATCTACTTGAGCGGTTCCATTACCTAAAATAACAAAAGTTACTATTTTACAAATTTATCATTTTTTTGGTCTTTATATAAGATTTACCAAACATGAAGTATTGCAGTCTATGTGGTGACTTGACATTGGATCGAGTAGAACAGCAGAAAAGGAACCGATCTCAAGTTATTGGTACCAAGTAGGGATGGCAACGGGGCGGGTATCTCCAAAATCGAATCCGCCCCGACTTTCTCACACCCCGCCCCGCAATTACAAGACCCGAACCCAATCCGACCCGCCCCGTCCATATTTTAAAAAATATTTTTTTTTATAATTTAAATTTAAAATTAAATCTTTTCAATTTTTGATATAATTCTAACTCAATTTAACAACTCAAAGTATAAAACTATCCCTTTTTTAATATATACTATGTACATATTTTTAAAAAAAATAGACATAACACTAGTCGGGGCGGGGCGGGGCGGAACCTAAACCCGAACCCGCCCCCTAACCCGACCGGGACTTTAAAAATTATGAGAAAATCAGGTTTTTCGGGACGGGGCATCATCGGGTTCAGATCGGGTTATGAGAAATTGCCATCCCTAGTACCAAGGTTTAGCTGAGTTGAGTGTAGTTGTATATAAGATTTACCAAACATCTATATGGTATTTTTCTTTCTTAATTTTGATAACAGAAAAAGCATATGCACTCAATGCTGCACCATGGAGAGCAATCCATCGACACACGAAGTATACAATGCCACACAGCCTAAAAAATAAATTGTGCTATACTAAAACCAGACTTACTTCAAGTGTCAAAAAACCTGGCATCGACTCCATAATCCAAAAACAGCAATACATGCAGCCTAGAGATGCTGTTTCTTTCAAAATATCTACAATGGTATCCCTTGCATCCAATTGTCCATTATAAACACAACACTTCAGTGTGTCAACTATTATTGCTTCTGCTCCTGCAAAATATAGGGGCCAGCAGAACAGAAGATCAATACCAACTTTGCCTAGCCCACTGAACTCCAAACAGTACCAGCACAAAAGTCTACGGCTACCAGGCAGTGCAATCAAAAGTGAATGGCATCCTCCTCACCTTGCATGAAAATGTAGCACCATGTTAATCATTTCATTCTCAAACTTCAACCTTTTAGAATTGCCAAATTTGTTGCTTCATTCACAAACGAAACCACTCTCAAAGGGCTTTGAATTTCCACGTTCTTTTTCAAGGAAAAGGGCTTGCCTCACCCGTGATAGAAGCTGGTAGTATAGTTTCATTGATAAATTTTCCTCCTTCAGTACCCTTCCAAGTCACTTTATTATCTCCCCAGTATAAATCTTTGTATTGCTTCTCCGAAAATCACGATACCTCCTTATAATAGAAATTCCAAATGGAAGTGCTATCACCCTGGATATGAACAGCTGAATACACCCGCTCCTCCATAATTGCATGACAGTGATTGGAAAATCACTCCAAAACTCATTCTGACCATTCCAGTTGACTTTCCTAAGACAAATGCTACAGTAGGCCTCCTCCTTTTGAATGTTCTGTTTAAACTGATGCCAACCTCCATTATCTGTTTGAAGTCTACCTACAATGATCCCTACTGAATGTCTCCTACTCTGAAGGATAGAATTATGCGCAATTTGTTCATAAACAGTTAAGTTGAAAGAGACCAGTGTTTGTTCTTCTCCTATTCGTAATTATGCAAAATAAGTAGCATTATTTTGGGACAAAGACCTAAGTAGCATTATTTTGGGACAAAGACGGGAATGATCAATTATTGTATCTAGTTCTCAAAGATAATCATGTCATAAAAATCTGAGACATGATGAAACATATGCAACAACGATGTCTGCAAATAAAAATGCTTGTCTCCTTAAATTGCATAAAAAATTGTATCCTTTGATATCCTTCTGGAAACAAAGTAGAGAATGATCTCAGAAGCGCATTGTGTGTGCTCGAGGAAAAAGTTCGATTTTGGGATATCCAAATTGGAGCTTGACCAATAGATGTGGAAGCAATAAGTGCTGGAGGCAACTTCTCAGATACCTTTTCAAATCAGCCTCAGTAGAAATAGTGAAGTGTTATAAAAATAGGGAGGCTCAAAGTATATTTTTCCTTTATCAAGTTCTAAGAGTACAAAGTAACCTGGATAAAGTAGATGTTGGTGTAAGATTAAGTTTCCAAGCTTGGTCTAAGGACATTATGAATTTTAAGAAGATGTAAATTCATCATTGAGACCTCACTAAGGAGGGTTTGTGTGTTGGAATAGGGTGGTTAATCTGGATTCCTATGTGTTCAGCTATGGGGGCCTTCCAGGGAGGTTGCAAACTTTGGGTTTAAGTAGAGGCTGGATGATAATTCTTTCCATGTGTATCTTTGCATTTTTCATGTTTTTCCCACTAGCTTCTTAGTGAACCTTTCACCCTTGTCGTAAAATTTCTCACTGCACAGCTCAAAATACCCAATTGCTGCCAGAAATTCACTTTCCTTTTCCTTTGATACCACATTTGAACAGTTCAATTTCAAGTTCTTTTAGTAAGAATCTTAGCATGTAAAATGGATGAAATTGAAAGTTATTAAAACAAATTATAAAGTCCTTTCCATCTCTGTTATATTCCCTTCAGAGCTTTTAAATATTATGTTCAACAGAACTTACATGAATTTACACCCTGCAGAGAGGAAACTTACCAAAATAGTGGTGGAGCTAATGAAATATGGATTAGAACGAGTGAATGTACTGAGAGTATACTAGGAATATGGGTTTAGAGGATTAGAAACATGGAGGACCACATATGAAAAATCCAATGGTGGAAGAAGTAGTCCAAAAGGTGGTTTTTCAATTAAACAATAATTTTCTTAACTTGGAAAAAAACTAGAAATACAGAAGATTCCAAAAGCTAGAAAAAAAAAAAGTTTAAAGTTTGGATTCATTTTACACTCCCTCCGATTAACAAATAATTACAACAATCCCCCTCTCTTTTATCCTTATGATCTTCCCTCTTTCCCTACTCCATAACCACCACCAAGCTCCTTTCCACCACCATTTTCTATCCTCAACCACCACCTTTTTACCCCTAATTCTCCCACCGTAAGACCTAATTTTTTTAAAAACAAAACATGTATATATGTTATTTCAATTCACTTCTCAAATTTAGGTAATTAAGAGTTCATTGGTGGATTGGGATCTTGGATATGAGCAAATGGGAGGCACCTTGGCCGGTTCTCTAGACTCTTACTTTGTGCTGAATTTCTTTTTGCGACTCTCCTCTTTCAGCCTTCTTTCTTAGAGAATTCAAAAGAGATTGATTCAAAATTTGATTATGCCGGCAATTCGTTATGTTGGGTTGCTTAGGTTTTTGAGGTGATTAATCCTAACGATCATGATGATTATGTTTGAATTTTTGCGATTACCAAATACCAATTAATGGTTCTCCTACCTTCTTGAGGGGGCGCTTTATTAAATTAAGAATTGATTTTTTTCTCCACTGTGCATTTTCTTCATCAAAATTTTTAGGACATCACCTTATAGGGAGGAGATTAGAAGGGATTCCTATCTGACCTTATAAAATTTCACACTTTTGAGTATACGCCATATTTTCTTTCTTGCTGCAATTTTATGCTTGGCTTGGGATATCAGTCTAGAAGGGGGCTGGCTATATTGGGTTATAATACTACGGGGGGCTGTTGGAATCGAAATAATGCCTAGTGAAATTCATATGGGACATATTGAATCCGCTTGCAAATAAAGAATGGAGAGTTGGAGAGTTGAAGCAGCAATTTGACGGGTAGAGAAAGAAAACTTGAAATTATAAGATTTTATTTCTTTTAAGAAAAGATTGCATTATGGTCCAAATGTTAATTTGCGTTAGGCAAAGAAATAGTACGATATCCATTTAAAAATAAAAAATAAAGTACGATAGTTAAGGAGTTAAAAAAATAGTACGATGCTCATTTTGTAACTTTTATAAAAGTACGATACCTATTCCGATCTTTTGGCCTCTCAATGTGCAGTTACTATGCTATAATGTTGCCACTATGGGTGATTATTAACATGGGCAACTAATATTTCTCATGCGCCACACTTCGTTCATTTCCATGGAAAATAATAATAATAATAATGATAATAATAATGATAATAATAATAATAATAATAATAATAATAATAATAATAATAATGGGAGGGAGGGAGGGAGCAAGAAAATATATGCAAAAGCTAATAAACAAAAAAGTATGCAAACTTACAATACTTCTCGGTCCCAAAATATAATGCCCAGTGCGAAAACTCTCTTGGTTTTAAGAAGCTGATTTAATGTGTTCACTAAAGCATTAAATTATTGCACGATAAAACTATCAATGCTGTAAAGTTATCTAATTAAAGTAAGAAACAATTAATTTGGGACGTCCCAAAAGGAAATTAGGCCAATTATTGTGGGATAGAGGGGGTTTAAGCGAAAGAAAAACTATGGATTGAAACCACGCCAAATGTAATCAAAGATTCCCGGAATCCCAGAAAGAAGGCATTGAAATGGAAGTGAGATGAAAAATATTGACACATGTACATGACGTGTAGCTGTTAAGATGCATGTTGAACTTAAAAAGATGTAGAATTGGGAGCTGGGAGCACGGACTGAAGATTGCACTAAGGAAGTTGATCATACAGAAGGCTTCATGACCAACAAACTTCTGTTGAGGCTCGTGTTGTGTGCCTTTAAGATGTTATCATGTCTGGGCCAGTAAAACATATTTGACAAGATCATTATTTAATGGAGAATTACATAAAATTATATTCCACTTGGTGAACAATCATGGACAGACAGACAATATAGTCATATCTGAAAATAACTAACTTAAAAACAACCTTCTGCAGTGCAAAATCAGTTAACTTTCAGGACGAAATGGATCAATTAAACAGCTGTTCCATATTCAAAGTTATATCAAATTCATAAGTTTGCTCCTCTATTAAGAAAGGTTCCTTACCTCTCAAATCATGTGCCTGTCTCAACCCAAGATTCATTTATATTAAAATTAAATTAAATTATTAAAAAAACATCAATTTATAATAATTTAATTAACAAGTTCAAAAGTAGAATAGAGTCTTCAAACCTTCAATTGATCTTCTTAAGAAAGGACTAAAGGGTGATTCAGAAATGAGGCATCTGAGTTTAAGTACAATGAAAGATTGAAATGAGGGAGCAGCCACTTCCATTCTTTCTGAACTAAGTTAATTTAGATCAGACATGAAAACACAAAGCTCTATTACAAGTACAATGACAATAAGAAGTTAAAGGAGTTATGATGAAGCTCCACTTGATTACATTCAAGTCATAGCACTAAAGCCGCGGTAATGAGGTACTGAATGCTTCAAAGTATATTCAAGTACATACTCAATGCAGAAACTTAACGAAAGCAATACGAAGAAAAGAATGTTATGTGTTATGAAATAAAATATCAAATGTACACTTCGAACAACTATGGACACTAGGCAAGGAGCAAAGCTCCATAAGACGATGAAGTTGGTTTTATATATTAACTCGTTTGGCATCAATTCGCTCTTACTACTATCGAGTATCTATTGGAACTTTAAAACTTACCAAATTACTAAACTACGTATATGGAACACTCCTTAGTGATAAACTAGAGAGAAAATAGCAAGGCATTAAAAGGTTTTTTAACTTGTGGAGGCAACTCATAGTTTGGAAATTAAAACTGTTGCTTTGAGTGCATGAGAAGGAACATACCGCAGTTGCATTAAAAGATCCAATATCCTGTAATTTGAGAGCCAAGTCCAGCTCAGTAAAGAGAGCATCTGCCTCTATCTCCCAATCTGACTTTGTTGGCGGCTTTGCTACATCGTCGTCATCTTCAAACCTGAACTTGTAAGACAATGTCGCTTTAACACAAGGTTTCTCTTCAGGATTAGCATATCTTTCCAGCAGCTTATTTTCATCATCCAAGATGGAATCTATGAAAATCTTAATCATATTAAGAGCTTTCTTTGGCGACTTTTTGGTCTTCCCAGATTTTGATTTTTCTTTTCTATCAGCTTTTTGTACATCATTCTTATGACAGCCATCATCATCTCCATCACTTCTTGCCCCAGGCGAAGAATCAAGTTCATAATACTCAGCAGGAACTGGCTGGCTAACTCCTCCAAATTGCAGCTTATTCTCTTTAGATTTAGAAGGAGAACGTGACCGGAGAAGCAACGCCGGGCCTCTTTGCTCCTCACCATCTTGTTTATCACAGTCAATTAAGATATCCAAGCCGCAAGCTCTCTTTCTCTTTAATCCATCCACAATGGCACTTCTTTCTTTCTTAATCTCACACATTCCATCTCCTTCATCATCATAACCTTCTACTTCTTCTTCCTCCTCTTCTACTTCTTCACCAACCTCAGGTGAGTTATTATTTTCCTTTCCCTCACCAATTCTTTTATCCACTAGAATACACTCTTCATCCTCTTCCTCATTTGTTTCACTGGCATATTCCTCATCGTCGTCATCGTCATCGTCGCCACATGTGCTTGAGCTATCCACTGAAAAATCTGCATCATCAGGATCATCATCTTCACTAGATGATTCTGAATCGTCCGTGGCAACATCCTCAGTTTCACATTCATTGATATCTTCACTCTCCATCAAATCCCCAATTTTTGATCGTGCTTCGTCACTTGCATTTCCCTTCCCTTCACTGTCCTCTCTCCCACCCAGCTCTATTCGTGACAACACATACTCGCCTCTTGACCCAGACACCAATACTGAACCAACATTCAAACAAGAATCATTTGAGGTAACCGATTCACCCAAACAAATAACATCATCATCACTCCCACTCTCTGACCCATCATCTTCATCAACCCTCCCAAATTTACCTAAGTTCCCTTCTTTCTTCAAACTTTTTCCTAATGGACTCTTCTCTTTCAAACAATCACCTGTTAAGCCCACTTTTTTCTGATTTTTAAACCCCCTTTTCAACTTTTTCTTGATCATTTTAGAACCATCACTAATTTGAACCCCACCCTCATCCCTACTCAATCCTTTCCTTGATTTCACAACATTCTTCCTACCCAAACTATTACCCGAATCAACCCCAGCTGCAACTCGATTCTCAATCTTTACAAAAATCACATCATCATCATCAGTCTCAAACTCATCCTCCCCAAAAATATTACCCGCATTGACATCCGCCTTCAAGTTTTTTCCCAACAAACTCTTCCCTTTCAAGCACGCACCCATTGATCCCTCATTCTCCTTGCCCCTAACCCCCTTTTTTGCCGATTTTTTTTTCCTTTTAGACCCATCATCCCCATCCCCATCCCCATCCTCATCCTTAACAATTCTCTGTTTCTTTTTCCTACTCTTACTCCTCCCAAAGTTCTGCCCCTCATCAAAACCATCATTAATTCCAACACTAACACTCCTCTGACTCCTAGTCACGGGCTTTCCTGATATCAGCACCCTATCAGCTCCAACACTCTCCACCTTATCAGAATCATCCTCAACTCCAACCCTACTCCCATTCTTCCTCAATCCCCCTCTCGATTCCACAATCCCAGAACCATCGACAATCTCACCACGCCTCCTACTATTACTCCTAGTCGCCGGCCTCCTCAATTCAACAATTTTACTAGTACCACAATCATCTCCAATTTCAAAGCCACCACCCTCATTCCTACTCCCTCTCTTTTCCGATTCCGAATTCTCATTCCCATCCTTAATCCCCAAACGAGTACTCTCCCCTCTAGTTACAGTCTTCCTCGATTTCGCAACATTAACAGTCCCAACACTACCACCATCGCCAGGATTAACAGAACAAGAATCAGAATTAACCCTAGCACTCCCATTCACTTCCGAATCAGAATCAATTCCGCCCTTGGCCTTTTTCCTCTTCTTCTCCTCATTAAACTTCTTGTAGAACAAATCATGCTGTAACCTCGTCCGTTTCGCTACCGTACTTTTACTGTAATCCATCTCTCACCTATAATTCCAAAAGAAGAAAAAGAGCAAAAACATCATGATCACGCATTCATCCAAACCACACACACACACACATCATACAACACAATGCGCGACGCACACACATACAGAAGCACAGGGTTGACGCAGAGACGGATTACCGCCGGGAGAAACGGGGAAATCGGCCGACGGAGGGAGATATAATGACTTGTAGAGAGAAAAAGAGGAGATAGAGAGAGAGGGGAATAGGAAAGAGCGGGAAAAGTGTGTTTTGACTTTTGCATGTAAAGCATTAATCAGTCGCTCTCTCTCTCTCTCTCCTGTTGCAGTAAGGAAGGAGGAAAAACAAACGGCGATGATGACGCCATCTTTCGGGTCTCTGGTCTTTTTTCTCCTATTGGATTTGGAGGTACGTAGCTGCTTGACCTTTTTAGGGGTGTAATACCGAATTTAGCCCTTGCGTAATTTCGTGCGGGACCTGCGGGATATTAATGTGAGCTCGGAGTACTGCTATGATTGGCTTTTCTTTTAATTATTATTCCCTCCGTTTCGTTTTTATTGTCCACTTTACTTTTGCACAATGTTTAAGAAAAGTAAATTTTGTGGACATGATGAA
>JAOWAN010000043.1:2999722-3012370 GCA_028566635.1 Lobelia cardinalis
AACAAATGTACTCTTTTTTGTAATAAGTACCAGTGAAAGTCCGTGCTCTTATAAAATATTTAAAATTATAAATTAATTTTATGTATTTTTTCACACTAAAAAATATTTAAAAAGATATTTAAAATATTATATCTTTTTATTATATCAGGAGATATAATTAAATGATTATTGAGCAGTATATAAATTCTCAACAGCCAAGTCACAACACCAACAATCAACCTCGTATGTGCCACTGTAACCTTCAATAAGAAATCATAAAGACTATAGTCAAGAATAGGAAACAAGAGTGCCATGTGAACAAGACAATAAGATAATGTACATTATCTGATTGGTTCAAAGTCAAGAGTACATGCCACTTTGATCGATCAAAGGAGACTAATTTTAAAAAAAATAATTAAAAAGGGGAAAAATGAAATCTTTGACTCCAAATGACTACCTTTTTTGCAGAGAATTTAAGTACAAGCCCTATTTTGGAGAATTCATTTAAGTATTGAGAATAAGCAAATTTGAAGCTCATCTCACGTATTTGCAAACAATTGTTCTCAATCTTCACTCTTTCACCGCCAAATTTAAAGACTTGAATATTCTAAGCATTTGTTATATTTAAGAATAGCTTTCGTTCTTTTTGTTTGTAGAAGGGTTCTATTAGCTTAGTTTATAAGTATTTCAAGAAGCATTTATGTAACATTATTTTTAGTGAATATTTCCTTTTTAATTACTTTTATAAGATCGTAAGAAACACAGGTGGGGGTACCAATATATTAAATAAATTTTGAAAGTTTTTCAATTGTAATAGAGATTTATATTAGTGGAATAACAAGCACTGCATGTGAGGAGAATGAGGGGTGGATGTACTCAATCGATCTATGGGAGCGTCTAGGCACTCCGGAAAAGCAGTTTCCATCTACACTCTCCAGTTAAAAAAATAGTGGTTTTATACCATTAATTTAGAATCTAAAAATGGTAGGATCAATTTATTTCATGATTTTAGTAACTTTCATAAAAATTACCAAATTAATTATGTACAATTTTGAATCTGAAATATTCAAAAATTACATATATGTGAATTTAGACAAACGCATATGTACAGTTAGACAAACAAATATGTGCACTAAGATAAAGATAAACACATATGTACATTTAGATAAATACGTTTGTACATTCAGATAAGCACGTACGTACATTTAGATAATCACATATGTGCATTGAGATAAACACATATGTGCATTGAGATGAACACATATGTGCATTGAGATAAATACATATGTGCATTAAGATAAACACATATGTGCATTAAATTACATATATACTTATATACTTATGTGCATTAAGATAATAATTACGTGTATTAAGTTAAACATGTATGTACATTAAAATAAACGTCGTAATAAGGAACCAAACTTGCCTTCACCATTGATTTTCTTTAATTTCTGCAAATGGAGGAACCAATTGAATGCCCACCAAGTTATAATCAGGGGTTTCTTCCTTTCCGAATCCATCTCCTTCTCTCTCTTTCCTCTCCCTCGAAATCTCCGTTAATTCTTCACATTCCACACCCCTTCGATTCTTCACACTCCGTCGATTCCTCACATTTCGTAAAAAAGAAAATCATAGATCTGGTTTCAATCTCACGGCCCTTCAATATCTTTTGCAAGAACGTTGATTTTTTTTTTTTGCCCCAAGGGGGTATGAGAAGGGATCGAACCTGAGATCTTACATATATATTGTAAATCCCAGCTCTATCACTGAGCCACCCTTTGATTCTCCAAAAACGTTGATTCGATATGATTCTAACAATATCGGTGAGTTCTCGATTCACATTACTATGCTGAAACTATCTTTTCGAGAGAGAGAAAGAAGGAGAGAAAGATAGAAAGAGGAGAGGGATGGTGGTAGGATCTATGGCTCGGTGGTGGTGTGAGGGATTAAGAGAGATTATTATTTTTTGTCTGATCTCCAAACTAAGAATAGAGAATTGAGTTGATTTTGGAAATTGTATTTTAGTTATTTTTGGGTTGTATTTTGACCCTTTACTTATAAATTTGAAGAATGTAATTCACACTCCGAATGGACACTCTTAATTAGAAACGCCTAAACGCTCATCATATTTTGCCAAATATACTTGCATTTATTTAGAACCACTTAAAATTATTTTGTATCAAGTCTCTCTAATTTTTAAACTCTCAATTTACTGCATTCAATATGCAACTACTTGCTTGCTTGTTTTTCTTATGGCTCCTTATAAAGTTGGCATTATTAACTATTATATAAACTAATTCTCTTAATTTCACTGTACACACTCCTACATTAGCTTTACTTGCTTGTTAATTGAGTAACTGAAGCTTATTGTTCTATTAGCTATTTTTAATACTTATTAACAATAAGGGAATCTTTCATTAATTATAAGAAATAAATTAATCATGTAAAATAATATTTATTTATTTTTCTCAACGAGAATTGTTCCTCAAAATATTTAAACGGGGCTTAACTTCTAACCAATTAACATAAAATCTACATAAATATGAAAAGTATGAAACAAATTTTAAAAAAAAATGCAGATAGTAAGATATAAATAATTTCCAATCATATGTAAAACTCATTAATGAGTTGCATATCTTCCTAAAAAGATTTTTAATCACTAATCACTGATTATAATTTATACACTCCTTATAAAGCTTGTAAATATGTCTATTTTTATATTCTCTTACTTATACATAATTATTTTTATAAATACTATAAATCATTATTACCATTGACTTTGGTAGTCCTGTAATACTTTACTTGAATTAAACCTACTCAATATATTTTTAAAACATATATAATAACTTTTTAATAAAATTAAAAATAAATAAATGTAATTTACAAGCAATTAAACAATCATGATGACATTAGTAAAAATGAAAAATAAAAGATAGCCTTTTTAGTTTAAAGTTACTTTCTATAGTATCATTTTTGACTCTCTACTAATTAGTTTTAAAAGGAAAAAAAAATGGAAAATGAATCCACAATAATTTAAACTAGTACCGGAATTGCTACAATCACATGTACAACAATTTTACGTCATGCTTAAATTTGGCAATTCGGAAGGACTAACGTAAAGTAAAGTTTGATTTAATACCGTTAGTGTGAAAGAGTAAAGACGCACTGCCTAACTCATCTGATCCAGTTGGTATACCGAGAGCCTAGGCTCTCGGTTGTGTTAGAAGCGCCCAATGCACATATATGTTATAAATTATGTACATATTATAAAATGCACATAATAATTATGAATATATTATTATTAATAATATAATTATTATGTGCATTTTATAACACATATATGCATAATTTATAATTTATAATATATATGTGCATTGGGCGCTTCTAACACAACCGAGAGTCTAGGCTCTCATCAGATTTTGCCCATCTCATCAGGAAATAAAAATTGAGATTTTAATTTCGGAAGTCTTTCACCGATTCTGCTCCGGATCAACGTGGAGAAGGTGAGGGAAGAAAATGAGAAAAGAGGTGAAAGAATGTGATGTGATAAATTTAAATTGGTTTTGTGAAAGTGAAAACTTATAAGAGTAATAGATGACAAATCTTCTATTTATTTCATTTTAATGGTTTTAAAAGCGATAATTTTTCCTTACAACATATCGATATCATAAATAATTAAAATGAAATAAATGAAGTATATGATATAAAAATATGATAATATTAATGTATGATATCGATATCGTTAATCGTATCATGAGATATCAAACTCGTGATTCAATTTGTAGTTTTCCTCATCAAATTATATCGGTGCAAAGCATAATTGTGCATTACTTTTTTCCCATTTTAGTTGGTTAATTATATTATAACTATTCATACGTTTGGTAGGGTGAAAAAAAAAAAAAAAAGTGAATCGTGGTAATTCCCTCTTGTTAATTTGATAGGAGAGAAAATGAAATAAGAATAATTTTTGATATATAAAAGAGTACTGTTACACACACACACACACATATATGTATATATTACATATGTTATACTCAAATATTCAAATAAATCTTTGATTCAATAATGTCAACTTTCAAATTTTGAACAGTAAAATGAAATAACATAAGTAATAAGTAAAAATAGAAAAACACTCCTTTTCACCATAGAAGTGAAAATTTAAATGCTTCAGATGTATTTGAATGATTTATTTTTTATTAAGTTTGAGTTTATTTATAGTTTTTGTTTTTCTGGTTAATTTTTATATTATTTTTAAAAATTGGAAAAATTACATTACATGAGTGAAGAGAAAAATGAAGAAAATGATAATTTTGCGATTTAATGTGATATTTAATACTCCATTTATTTTAATTTAAGTATTCATGATAGTGATTAAGGTCGTAAATAAGTCGGATTGAGTAATATTTTTACGGGTTCGAGTCGAGCATTTCCCATTTTTTCACGAGTCGAGCTTTCACGGACTCAAGTCGAACTTGAAATGAAAGAGTTTGACTTGACTCGTGATGGGCTCGCTATTAGACTTTGCGAACCAAAAATTTTTGGATCTTAACGGATCGTGACGGTTTTTAACGAGTCTTCACAAGTCTTGTAAAAAAATATATATATATGGACCAAGGTCCAAACTTGCACAATATAAAACTCTCGATTTCTCCCTCTTAATAGAAACGGAAGAAAATATCTAAACCTAGCCACTGCGTGCTGTTGCTCTGCTCTCAAACGTTCTACCGTCCAACCTACTTTGTCGGCGTCACACTCTGCCGTCCACACTTATTCATATTGATGGATTTGGATATTTTAAATTAAAATTTGGACCTGTTAATGATGAATCGAGTCGTAACTTATCGAATCAAACGCTTAACGAGTCTTTACTGAGCCGGTTCGTGAGTTTTATAAATTATAAGTCTAACTCACAAAATATGAAGAATATACAAATTTTGTTTAACTTAATTCATAAAAGAAGTAGGAGACAAATTTAAAGGTTCAAGCTCGTGACTTCGTTGTTTTACGGCCCTAATAGTGACATATTGAACGGACTTCTTCCTTTCTTTCTACCGAATGAACATCCCATTTGAGTAAAATTGCTTCTAACCTCTCCAACATTTTCTTCTTTTGCGTGTGAAATGTTCAACATTTTCCACTGTATTTCTTAACGCACTTTCCTTCTTCGTTCTTGTTGAAAAATAATTTTCCACTCAATTTCTCCTTTCCACGCGAACAAATTTATACACACTCCTGTCTATTCTTTTCATGTCCTTTTTCTCTATTTTCATCTTCCCATCTGGGTTTGTTTCAATTCTCTTCTTCTAATTTTCCTCTCTAACCCACCTGATACACACGCACACACAGTAACACGTACCAAGAATGAGTTGTTTCAGCATCTTCAAGTCAAGCAGCTCAAGGAGAAAGGGCAGATCCTCACCAGAAATGGGGAACAAGGACAACGCACATACTTCATCATCATCATCCTCATCAGCTTCTGCACCAGCCAGGCTAGTCAAGTCCACAGGCTCACTGTCTTCCCCAAGAACTGTTCCAGAAATGTACAAAGAAAAAGAACACAACTTGAGAAGGTTCCATTTGTCAGAGCTCAGAAATGCCACCAACAACTTCAATAGGCTGTTAAAGCTTGGAGAAGGTGGGTTTGGGAGTGTGTATAAAGGCACAATTAAACCCCCTGATGCCCAAGGTCATCCCCTTGTGGTTGCCATTAAAAAGCTCAACAGTCAAGGTTTGCAGGTAGCTAGTAATTTTTTTTTTTTTGCCTTCATTTGTTTATTAATTGGGTCTTGTTACTTCATAGAGTATGCTTTTTTCTTAGCATTTCCTCAAATTTCTATGTTTTGGTGATCTTTGGTCTTCCATTATTTGATGAGCTTAGCTTATTGGTATAGTTATGTCTTCGGAATATTTTTGGTATGTTAGGTATAATTTATATACTAGACCTGAATTTGGATCAGTCGGCACCCAATATAGCGACCGAAAACCAAATGCTGAAGACAAAAACAAGAGGGTAGAATTTAAATTGCGTATAGTTTTGCAAAAACAAAATGGTGGGCAAAATTCATGGTTTAGCTTTAATTATTCTTGTGTTTGATAAAAATAAATGTTAAGGTGTGTCTGGAGCTTGGGGATTGGAACTGGGAAATTGGTTAATCTGTTGGAGTTTTATGGCCTAGAATTGGAATTAGCAAAATTGGCTATGATTTTAAACTATGGTGTAATCATATTCCACTTTAAGAAAAAGATTTTTATGTCCCCACATGCAACCCATATTCTTTTTTGTTCTCTCTTTTTTATATTGGTGGAGAGGATGTAGACTGTAGAGTGATCCCTAGGATGATTCTTACATGGCTTTACGACATGATTTTTAAAAAACTTAAAGAATCCAGTTTGTTGGAACTTGGCATCTGGCACTGTCAAGTTTGAAAGTATAATCTTACCTTTGATTGGCATGATTTTTTTATTGGTACGTATTTTTTAAAAACATGTGATATTGTGCACTTACCTAGAAAATAGCACGCGTCTCCGTTTTCTTTATTTATTGCCTGTGTATTTTAGCTTGGATCTCAAGGGGCATGTGAATATCAAACTTGAGACCTCCTCTTGAATGTATATTCATGTTAAGTGAATGTTGTTTGTAATGCGTTTGGTAATCTTCCAATAAAAGTCAGGACTTAATTAAAGAATACATGAAAACCATGAGTTAGGTATTCATAGAAAAGCATCAAATACTTTATCAAAAATTCAAAAAGCAAACAAGAAACACTAGACTGCTAGGAATAATATTTTTTTAGACTGCTAGGAATAAACTAGTGAATCAATCAACATAAACTTGCTGAGATATGGAATTACACTTTTCTGTGAATATCAAGTATGCTGCCACATTCTGATACCCCACTGCACTGGGGTTGAACTTGGCAATAAGTAATAGCTAATGCCATGGGTAATGACATTTTTGTTCAACTTTCTCTTGTGACATGCCATCTGTTTTGGGTCTTACGTTTCCTTTTTCTATGTTATGTGGAGTCTGCAATGAGGATCGGATATGGGTATGGATCTGAGTGTTCAAACCTCCAAAACTATAGATTTACTCCAAATGTAGCGTTAAGCAGCCACTCGCACTCGCACTCATACCCACACCCACACCCACACCCACACCCACACCCACACCCACACTCACACTCACACTCACACCCATGTCGTGTTGTGTCGACACGGGTACTTTGGCATAAGTGAAGGGCCGAGGTAACATAGTTTTCTTTTTCACAACAGAACCTTACAGGTTACATCTTGGTATACTTGATCACTTGCACATTGTCAACTAGAGGTCACTGAAGTGAACTACTCTTTTTCTCCCTACCTACTGGTTGTTGATTAGATACGGATTCTTTTTTCTTTCCCCATTGATTCTTTTATTAATTCATTAACTTTATTTTTTTGTTTTTCGAAATCCATCTTATGTAGGGTCATAAAGAGTGGCTTGCAGAAGTTCAGTTTCTTGGCATCGTTGATCATCCTAATCTAGTAAAGCTGTTGGGATACTGCTCTGTAGACGGAGAAAGAGGAATCCATAGGCTACTTGTGTACGAGTACATGCCCAATAAGAGCTTAGAAGCTCATCTTTTTGGCAGAACTTCTCCCGTTCTTCCTTGGAAAAGAAGATTGCAGATTATGCTTGGGGCGGCTGAGGGACTAGCTTATTTGCACGAGGGATTGGAGGTCCAGGTATTTATTTTTTACAATATTCTAGAAGCTTTTTTATTGAATAGCCTTTTCTCATGGCTAATACATTACTTTTGACTTACCCTTTTGAATTTTACAATTAAACAGCAGCAGGTGCATTAGGCTCCCACCATTGCGAGATATGGTGAGGGGTCTCATGTATGTAGTCTTACCATTGTAAGGATAGAGACATGTACCATAAATCAAACCCGTGACATTCAAATCACAATGGAGCAACCTTACTTTGTGCCAAAGCGTGCCCTTTTGAAATTTTAACGTTATTGATAGATAATGTTTCGCAGTTTCTGATTCTTGTCAACTTTTGTTAACTTTGGAAGGTGATATATCGAGATTTTAAATCTTCAAATGTGCTACTGGATGAGGACTTCAACCCTAAGCTTTCTGACTTTGGGCTTGCTAGGGAAGGGCCAGCTGGGGACCGTACTCATGTATCAACAATGGTCAGTGCCTGTTTTAAACAGTTTCATTGCATCTTTTTGCCTACAATAAACATGCAATTAGTTGTTTTTCTGTTATTTCTCTTCCTCTCTCGTTCCCTATTATATGAATTATGTTGTTCTGTTAATAGTACTTTTTGAACTTTTGCTGTCAGCCTGTTGGAACGTATGGATATGCTGCTCCTGAATATGTGGAAACAGGCCATCTTAAAGCCAAGAGTGACATGTGGAGTTTCGGAGTTGTGCTTTATGAGATCTTGACGGGCAGGCAGGCATTGGACAGAAACCGTCCAAGAAGCGAGCAGAAACTTCTAGAATGGGTGAAACAGTTCCCAGCTGATAGCAAGAGGTTTAGCATGATTATTGACCCTCGACTCAATAATCAGTATTCTCTCAATGCTGCAAAGAGAATAGCAAAATTAGCTGATAGCTGCCTGAACAAGACTCCAGAAGAACGTCCAACAATGAGTCAGGTGGTTAAGAGCTTGAAACAAGCAGTACAAGAGTCAGAAGATGGGATTATATCTGAAAAGAGGCCTTTCCCCGAGTCATCGGGGGCAAAACTGCAAAGACCCGACGCGACGAGAAGGATGTAAATGTAGCTCAGGTATGTGTTGAGACTTCAGAAGCAGCTTAATTGGATTCACATTTGCTGATACAAAATAGGAGTCAGTTTTTATTTCCTAATCTGTTTCTTGCAGAATTTCTTTTGTTTTTTTGCTAATGGCGCCGCTTCATCTTCAACAGGCCTAATCTGCATCTCAATAATCCATGCAAGTATGAGAAACATTGGAACTACCAGCCCTTTTTTGATTTCTGATTTAAGTACAACTGATCGATTTTATTTAAGCGGTTTAAATTGCAAAAACTGAAGAGAGCAGCAGGAAGTACGGATGATATACGAACTTGGAAGTAGGATGCAGACTTGTATAGTGGTGTGAATTATGAAAAGGTTTCAGTACTAGATAGAAAATAAATTTATCCCCAGGTTATTTGCTTTTTATCTAATTTATTTTTCTATCTTACCAATCACTTTGTGACACTTATACCCATTCCACTTTCTTACCCTTCTCTGGTTCTTTTGAGTTGAAAACGAACTGTAACAGGCAAGAAATTGGCAGTGAAAGTTGTGGTAGTGTTGGAGTATTATATATATAAAAGAGTTTCCCGCTTGCTTTGTGATCCCCTTACATCCAGGTATACACGTGCGGGGGAGTGTTGGAGAGGTATGATTCCCGGTTTTAAGAGAGTTGGTCATCCAATTGGCAATGAGAGGAGTAGCCCAGGATCTTTATTAAGTGTTTATGCGGCTAGTTTATTCCCAATGTGGGATATTATCTCAATATTTATTTCTTAAAAAAAATTTATTATTAGTATTGTTTTTGTTTTTGGTGTTAATCATCCAGTATCCAGTCCACTCACTAATCTGGATTTGAGTCAGATAAGGAAAACAGGGACAATATAACTCTCTCTACCAACTTTTTAACGCAGCTGCATTCCCAAGTTCGAGCTCAAAACACGTGGGTAAGCTAGAAAAGCCTTTTACGAGCTGATTTAGACATTTGGCGGTATACCCCCTCCCCATGCTTTTGTTGGTAAGATGAGAAGTGGGAAACTGAACTGTTTGTTTGTTTGTTTGTTAGTTTATTTGTGTGCTTCTGTGCTTGTGTACAAGTTGGTTTGTTTGTGTGCTTGTGTACAAGTTGGATCTCTCCCGCCAACAAAGAATTGGTAGCTTATTGGTCTGGAGTGAGAAAATGTTTGGTAACCTAGTGATCTGATGCTTATTATGCATTCATGGGCTTACTGCTCTTGTTTCTGTCAGGGAATATATACGGTTTAGGAGTTGGGAAATCTGACTTGAAATGGTTCCTATGGCACTTCTCTATACGATTATGTCCGGGGGTGAGGATTAGTACAGTTTGGTGATGGTGGCTGAGGCTAAGCAGCTACCATTTACAAGCACCACGTCTCATATATTTTCGAGCATTCATTTGATAGTTTGCTAAGTGTAGGTGAATGGTCACGAGTAGATAAGTGACGCCACTATTGATGCCATTTTTATTTTACTTTTGCAAACTGGGGAAAACCCTTTCAAAGTAAGATCACGTCGGACTCACATGTCGATTGATGCATATGGTTTGTAACTAGAATTTTGAGTTTGAAATTTTAGGATCTAATTTTTAAACGGTTGAAATGAAGTTTTAAAAAAATGAGACATGAAATGGAACACTGTTTAGAACAAAAGGTTCGGTCTCATTTTTTGGGGGACAGAGGTAGTACGTGATACAGAAGGGCATATATGACTTGGTACATTGATTAGGAATTCTTGTACTCCTATGTATCCTTACGTATGAGATTAATGCTATTATGTTTTGAGACCTAAACACTGCTCTCCTTATCATGGTATTAGAGCGGGCTCTACACGTGCGAGCCAAATGGCACTTGATGTCCTTCCTCAGTGCCATCCGAACAAACCAAAGAGAGCGCGTAGGAAGCTGCAAGTCCGGCTACAAGCGAGGGGGCGTATTGAGACATTATTTCATATTGGAAATATACTAGTCACATAATCATTTAATAAAGATTTTGGACTACTCCCTCCAAGATAAACTGTTCCGTGTCAGTTCGTGCATCTCTCTCTCCGATTGGCACTCTCGCCTCGGCCATCCTGCCAGTCCAATCATACGACACATTCTTCACCAGTTTTTTTTTTTTTTTTTTATGATGTCTATATTGAGATAATATCTCACATTGGGAATAAACTAGCCGCATAACCACTTAATAAACATCCTGGGCTACCCCTCTCATTGCCAATTGGTTTTGAGATGAAACCCCAGACTTTAACATGGTATCAGAGCAAGCTCTACACGTGCGAGCCAAACGGCCCACGATGTCCTTCCTCAGCGCCACCCGAACAGACCAAAGAGAGGGGGTGTATTGAGATAATATCCCACATTGGGAATAAACTAGCCGCATAATCACTTAATAAACATCCTGGGCTACTCCTCTCAATGCCAATTGGTTTTGAGATGGAACCCCAGACTTTAACAGTCTAGACATCACCTGTGATGTCCAAAGATAATTTCAAATATTATGTAATTTTTATTGATCATTTTACAAAATACATTTGGTTTTATCTTCTTCGCTATAAATCTGATGTGCATTATGTGTTTTCTCGATTTAAATCACTTGTTGAAAAATATTTTGATCTCTCCATTAAGACACTATATTCTGAAAAATATTTTGATCTCCTCATTAAGACACTATATTCTGATAATGGTGGTGAGTACAATGCCCTTGCTTCCTTTCTTGCCGAAAGTGGTATAACGCATCTTACTAGTCCCCCTCGTACTCCAAAACACAATGGGTTCTCGAAAAGAAGACATCGTCACATAGTTGAAATTGGTTTAGCTCTTCTCCATCATTCTAAGCTTCCGCTCTCTTTTTGGCCTCTCGCCTTCTCCACAACTGTATATCTTATCAATCGTCTCTCTACACCAACTCTTGATATGATGTCCCCCTTTCAGCGCATTTTCGGATAAAGTCCAAATTATGCCAAACTTCGTGTCTTTGGATGTCTCTGCTATCCGTGGCTCCGCTCCTACTCAACTCATAAGCTTGACTCTCGTTCCCTTCCATGCGTATTTGTTGGGTACTCCACCTTGTAAAGTGCATATCTCTGCCTTGAAGAGTCTTCTGGTCGTATCTATACCTCTCGTCATGTTACCTTTGTTGAGTCTCAATTTCCCTACTCCTCCTTGGTGAAATCTGCCCTAGGTTCTCCTGCCTTAGAGTCCGATATCTTTGTCCTGACTTCTCCGATCCTTATCTTTCCGTCTGCATCCCCCTCTCCGGCCTCCTCGGCACCAGAATCCTTTCCATTGTCTTCTCTGGAGTTGGCTTCCTCGTTGTCTTCCCTTTGGCAGCGCCCCTAGCCAAGGTTCCTCCTTCTCATCCTATGACAACCAGATGCCAGAATAATATCTTCAAGCTCAATCCAAAGTATGCTTCTAGTGCACATGTTGCCTCTATTGATGTTGAGCCTTCTTCTGTCCATCAGGCATCGAAAGATCCAAAATGGTGTAAGGCCATGGCGGAAGAATTGGAAGCCATAGTCACAAATGGTACTTGGGAGTTAGTACCTCGCAATGCAGCGCAGCTTTGAATAGTGTTGGTTGTAAGTGGGTCTTCCGTATTAAGCGACAATTAGATGGTTCTGTTGAGCGATATAAGGCTCGTCTGGTGGCCTTGGGATTTCATTGGCGCATCGGAGTTGATTATCATGATAAGTCTAGTGGTTAAACCCACTACCGTTCGCATTGTTCTCTCCCTTGCTGTTAGCCAAGGTTGGTCTATCTATCCACTGGATGTGAATAATTGTGTTTCTTCAAGGTAGGCCTTATGAAAACGTTTATATGACTCAGCCTTTGGGTTTCATTGACACTGATCATCCTAATTATGTGTGCAAATTACATAAGGCTATTTATGG
>JAOWAN010000043.1:3016914-3039986 GCA_028566635.1 Lobelia cardinalis
GTTTTCATTAAGTTCAAAGACACTTTGTGGATGCTAGATTAGTCTGTTACAGTGTTGGAATCCTGCTTAAGTGTTAAATTGCTTATCATATACATTTCTTCGTAGCTGCTCCTGCCCTTGGTTGTTGTCACCAAGTTGATTCTTTATCATCGCTTTTGTACCTCATTTGCTGCAATCTTGTCATTTACTTGTGATCCTTTGACTTCCATGGAACTTAACAACTGTTTTCTGTAATAGATACAGGAGTTAAAGAGAATTAAACAATTACATAGTTAGCTGTCTTTAAAATATAGGTATAGTGATTGACCTATACATTAAATTCATTTTTTATTTTCTTAGCGACCAACTGTTGCTGGTATCATATTGATGTTATCACTTCTTTGATGTTGTCAACGTTCTGGCATTTGATAATCTGTTCAAAATGCAGACTGCATATGAGGGGTATGAAAGGGATGAAGATAGGAGGCAAGATGGTTATAGCCAAAGCCATCTAAACCGAAAGGTTGATTTTTGTTTCAGTACTTCAGTTTACTCGAAGTTAAGGAAATCATCCTGAATGAAGGTTTAAACTCTTTTTGGTGGAATATTTGCAGGAGGGAGGGGAAAATAACGACGGTTGGGAGACTGTTGGCAAAAAGCCTCCAAGACGTCAGCAACAGGTCTGTTTGCTTGCAGTACTTAAACCTGCATTTTTGTTCTTCATAAGTTCTTACAAAAATCAAATGTTTCCCCTTTCTCACTACCAGTGGCTTCTTTGACAAAAAAGAGAGAGACACCATCTTTCATACTCCATCTTACGAAGTGTCAAAGATGGTGTATTTCAAAGATGGTGTATTTCTAGCCAATTATTTCATACTCTTGCATTTTTGTATATGATAAGTGTTTCCCCTTTATCATATACAGTGGCTTCTTATGTTGCATACTGAAATACACCATCTTCCCTGACTCAAAAAAGAGAGAGACATAATTGGCTAGAAACCAGGGAAAAACTTTTTCAGAGGAAATCAAGAAGAGAGAAGATAATTATCAAGCTCCCACTATTGATGCAAGAGTATGAAATACTGAGATAAATTAAAGTGCATAGATTATAGTTGTAATATGTACATACTGTCTCAGAAAAAGAGCTGCATTTGAAAATAAATTTATTTTATTTTATTTGTTTCATTTTTTCCATATATATTATTCACCTTAAGATTGCACCACAACCAAATCAGACCCAGAAGTTAACATTGTCTTTGCTAAGATAGAAACAAGAAGGTGCTCCAAATACACCAAAACCATGCTTGCAGCCCTTTTCCCTCTAAAGGCATTACTCCATTGACCACTTAATATCTCCAACCAGAACAGGCATTGGAGAAATAAATGAGACGGATATATGTGGCCTGTGAGTAGATAACACACCTTTCCAGGGATTGCACTGATGGCTTCCAAACATGCAGCTGATCAGTAATTTTACATTAACCTAGCCAACACTCCATATTGGTGTATGGTGTCAAACTGATGGTGCTTAGCTTTATGCTAAGTGTACTTTTATCCTCAATTTGGATTGATCTACATCAAGTTACTCATTGCTAATGTGCTCCAGAAACCACTAGGAGACCCTGATACTTGTTTGTGTTGTACCATATTATGATGAATTTTTTTTATCTACCAAGTGATTGGAGTAGATCATACCCAGGGAAGGTCCATGACATCCAATGATACTTGATTATGAAGCATCGATTGAACCCTCAAAATAGAAATCACTTAAGTTTAATTTAATATTGGCAATGTGATTAATGAAATACTCCATCACTTATCTGTTTCCTACTAGTTAATGTAGAAGTTTGTTTAGAGAAGAGTTAATGTGGATGTTTGTTTAGAGAAGCCAAGTAATCTTGATTTTTGATGCTTCTCTATGAACTACACGCCTTTCGGCCAACTTGTCCCTCCCCCGTCTCCAATCAGAAAAATAAAATAAACAAATAAACAATGGATTAAAATATATAATAATAGTAATAAAAATTCTTGCTCCTTGTATAAATTTCCATTTTTACCTTTTCAGACCAAGAACGTGCAATAGAACAACTCCCTTTCCTCTGTTTTTCTTTTCTAACGACAGATTGGCAGGTACGAAAGGATAACTGGAGCAATTTCAAACGTCCAGCCAATGAACAGGATTATTCTGCTGAGGTTGAGTATAATTCTAATATGGAACCCTCGGAGGAAGAGCTTGGTAACTTGTCGCAAGCCTGCAGCAAGCTCTGGGAGCTTGACTTAAACCGTTTAACACCTGGGAAAGACTATCAGATTGACTGCGGTGAAGGGAAAAAGGTTTATCAGAAGCAAGACATGGCTGAAGGAAGTCTTTTCTCCTGGCTTAGCGAAAATGTGTTCAGTAAGCCTACTTTTTCTCGGTTCTGTTCCCTTCTGGACAACTACAATCCAAATGAAGGGTGCAAAGAAGAAGTCACATCTCAGGAGAGACAAGAGCAATCAGCCTTCATAGAAGAGATCAGTCGAACTGCACCTATCAAATATCTTCACAAGTATCTGTCATCCAAGCGCATTGTTTCTGAAAATTCCCAAGATTTCAAGAGGTTCTTGACAAGTATCTGGTTTGATCTGTATGGGCGAGGTGGTACATCTGGTTGTTCTTCTGCTTTCGAACACGTTTTTGTTGGAGAGATCAAGCAACGAGGAGAGGAAGCTGTTTCAGGCTTCCACAACTGGCTTCAGGTGTGTATCATTCGACTCCTCTTCTTCCCCTGTGAAGTACTAATCAAGTGAAAACAAGTAAAAATACTAGTATCATTTTGGACACAACTTTTTATGATTTAGAGGTACATTTTCGTGCTGGGATTGATTGTTTTAGAACATCCTTGTCGATTCCAAAGGATGTATGACACAGGTCCACCATAAAACCTTACACACCAATTTTGAGGTGTATTTTAGGAAGTTAAGGGATGACCAATCATTTCCTTAGTGACCACCAGAGCTGTACTTTTTGGTTAGTTAGTACCCTTGTTTGGTTTTCCTAGTATTCCCTAAAAAAGCTCAGTTCAAATGAACTTGTTAAATAATTTCCCTTTACGTGAGTTGATCAATGGCACACTACAGGTTTTTGCATCCATCATAACATTCTCTGTGAGCTTACATTTTTAATTTCACAAATACTTGAGTTCTATTTATTCTATATATATTCTCTTTGTAATCTTTTGCAGTTCTACCTTGAAGAATCAAAAGGAAGGGTTGACTATCAAGGTTATATCTTTCCCAGAAGGCGTGGGCAAGTTGTAAGTGATTTGACTCTCCTTGACGCTATATTTTATCGGATATTAGGCCCAGGATATGGAGAGTGTATTTGCACATCATGTTTTAAGTTTTTTTTTTTTTTTTTTTCATTTTCTCGGTATTATATATTTCTGAGTTCTTATTGGTCAAGTGACTGCAATTAGTACCGGACTTGGTTAAAGGGTCCACTTTTGGTGACATAAATGGCCTTTTAGTAAAACTGTAGTTTTTCTCATATTTTCTTCATGTTTATTGATTTTGGTTATCTGTGTCATGTTGCAGCCGGACTCAGAAACCCAACTGCTGACAATTCAGTTTGAATGGAATGGTGTTCTTAAATCTGTCTCGAGCACATTGGTTGGAGTTAGCCCAGAATTCGAGATTGCACTGTATACACTTTGCTTCTACATGGGTGGGGAGGACAACTATGTTGAGCTTGGCCCGTACACTGTCAATATCAAGTGCTATCGTCTTGGCAACAAAATTGGTTCTGCTTTTCCGATAGCTGAGTCCTGAACTTCATAGTTTTTGACTAACAGCATTGTATTACTATATTGTAGTGTGTAAGCGGGGTTAATGTATAAGAAATACCATCTGTGTTCGCTAAAACAGATTTTTTTCAATAGATTAAAGCGATGAACCCCTAATACGTTCCAATATAATTTGGTACTTCATCCGACACCTTGTGCTAGCTCTTGAAGAAATTCATTTAACGATCTTCACCAAAATATACTCAAACGACATGATAAAAGCTTGGGCTGAGATTTTGAAGCCTGAAATCTTCGATGAAAGGTCGTCTCAACCTGCTGGCACAGAACTGTTATTTATACTATAAAGCAAACCCTAGATCAAAAATTGTTAGGACCTTAATGTTAGATTTATGTTTTGATGATAAGTTAATTACTTTTAGCTTTCTTATTCAATACATAATCTCGTTCATGTACAGAGTTATAGTCATGTATGCCAAGTTATGACATTTATCATCCATTCCCTATAAACTTGAAATATTTTTACAGAGTTATAGTGTGAGCTAATGCAAATGTCATGACATGATAATCTATCAACAGTTCCTCATTAATTCACAGTTAAAAAGGGAATTTCCTAGCACCAATCAATGAAAATCATTTTTTTAGGGAAGTCAAATGTATTTAAAAATTACTTTTGACTCAACAGCTATATTAAAGCACTAAATATATATGCATTCAACTGTAGTCTTCTAATGAGTGAGATTACTAGAGCATACATCATTGTTCAGAAGAAGAAAGTCTCACATTCCAACAAATATTCAAGTTTTTATCACGAAGCATGGATGATAAGCATCAATATCATCTAAGAAACTTTTGGATGGGTGATTTATTGATTTGGTTTTGGGGTTTTTGTAATGATTATAGTAAAAAGTAAGAGAGAGATAGAGAGAAAAAGTGTGGAACCGATGAGAGAGAAAAATCAAAAATCAGAAATCATGGGTGAAAATCAGGCACAAGAACACAACCGAAAAAACTTATCAGAAACTTGGATGATATGCATCATTATCATCCAAGACAGCTCAAAGCAAGCATACTTTTGAGGGCTTTCTATGCAGCTTGTAAAGAAGCAACTTTAGAAGCATCATGAACACATTGAGACTTTATTTTTCTTTTTGTTTATTTAGACTAGATAAGTTGAGATTGCTTACTTGAGAAGGAAAAACTTAGAGAGTTTTTCTAAGGAAATCATTGTATGCTTACAAAGAAAGATATCGTAAATAATTGTCTTCAGTGTCAAAAGAATATCAAGGGTTAGATATACGAGTATTAATTACTCAACCACCTAAAAAATTTCGTGTCAATTTTCTCTAACATTCTCTTTATGTTCTCTTGAGTTTATATCTATCAAGTGCATTATAATTCTTTTCTAGTCATATCTCTTTATTTTTTCTCCTTTAGATTGACATCATTTTACTATTGTCAAGCTAGTATTGTCATTAATCTTTCACTGCATTAATTTTTTTTCCCTTAGCTTAACATCACAATTTCTTTTCTAGTCATCTCTCTTTATTTTTCTCCTTCGGATTGTTAATATTCCCCACTTACCTCCAATGTCACCTATTGAAAACATGAAAGACGCCTTATCACTAGACCGCACCTCGTTGTCGCCAAACAAGCGTGAAAACTTATAAACTAATATAAAATTGATCATTTAAAAGATAATTATTATTCGTTTGAATAATAATAATTTCATATTCAATAAGTTATTATTTTACTATTTATAATAAGGATTAATTTTATTTTAGGTCTTATTATTTATGAAAAAAGATCGAAATACTCTTATCAAAATATGTTGTCGCACGTGACCTATTTTTTCCTTAAGAAACTAACAAAAGCTAAAAAAATAAATCCATTTTTACAACAAAAATACAATCATGTATCTTAAAATGCAAAATTTTGAACATAAAGATCTAAATTAGATCACAAAATAATAAAGCTTCAAATGACATTAACCCTTTAAATTCCTCACAGGTGGTTGAAAAATGGCCATCCCTGGACTAAATGGACAATTAGCAACCTACTTTCCAAACCCGACCCTTCAAGTTCCACCACCGTCCATCTCAAACCCCCTCTTGGTTTCTGCAAAATATACCGAGCGCCTAGGCGCTCCTAGCACGGAGCGCCCACAATGTACATAGAGTGTGTTCAAAATGTACATAAAGTGTGTTCTGAATATACATAACATATAATGCATATGTTATGTACATTATTTATACACTCTATGTATATTCTGGACACACTCTATGTACATTGTGGGCGTTCCGTGCTGATTTCGGACTTCAGCCCCTTTCACTCGATCGTTATATATGGAGTGCCTAGGCACCTTGTTCATGAAGTGTCTTAATGCAAGTAAACACAATTTATTTTTATATGGAGTGCCTTGGTATTAGGAGTGTCCATAATGTACATAAAAGTTATACAAAATGCACATAATAAATATACGATGCACATAAATTATGTTATGTGCATTTTGTATAATCTTTATGTACATTATGAACACTCCTTGCTAGGAGTGCTTAGTCACTCCATATAATTTTCGATAGAAACATTATAAAATATATACGTAACATAATTAGTAACGCAGTTAAGTTTATATTCACTTGCCCATTTTCATTTTCGCCGCTTACAAAATTCCTTCCTTTTGGCGCAATGGAGAAGGCATTCACACTCCTCCAGACGGTGGCTACCGCCGGCGTCTTCTCCGCCGTCTCATTCTGGTACGTACTAATCTACACACCCTTAAGAATGCCTGAAACTTTCGGTCTGAGAAATTGGTCATTGGCAGGTACGGCTTCATGTTCGGTAGAGAAAAATCTCGCAAGGAGCTAACCGATCTCATCGATTCTCTTCGCCGTGGCAACCCCGACCCCCCTCCTTCGCGGTCCTAAATTTGGTGATCTTATAGTTCTCTCCGATCTGAATTTCTACATATGTATGTATATGTTTATCTGCTTAGTTAATTATGCTTGTTTGAAATGTTTTAATTACTAAGTATCTCCCTCATTCCTTGCCTAAATGAGTCATTTTTTGTAGTTTGCCTTGTAAATAAAGGTAGCAGATACACCTAAAGACTAGTGATAGTACAGTTCAACCATCGATGTAAATGCTTCAATGCTTAATGTGGATGAAATAAAGGCTTAATGCTTAATGTGGATGAAATGAAGGCTTCAAAGCTTAATGTGATAGTTGTTAATGTTAGTAACGCAGATGGCATTGGACGACATAGCATGCCCAGTATAAACATAGGGGAAGCGAGATGAGTGTAACATCTGTAAACTATGTTACAAAGACTGTAGGACCATTTAGCAAGACCAGTATAAACTCAAGGGAAGCAAGTGTCACTCTTGTAAACTGTGTATATAAGGGGGCACACTGTAACTTGGTAGTTAACTTTTGATGAAATCAACAAATTTCCCGCTCTCTCTCTCTCTCTCTCTTTCAAATACTATCTCTGTGTTCTTGATAATTCTTGAACATTTATCAAGTTATCATGGTATTAGATGTGATTTTTGTTCCGCAAATCTTCTCCCTCTCTCAAATCCGTTCATTTTGATCCGACCAATTCGTCAATTTGATCCTGTTTTCTTCATATTGTGTTGCCCCTTGTTTTGCGATTACAAACCCTAGTTTCTTGATTGTTGGATCTTGATTGATTTTCATAGCGGATTCCACAACGAGCATAACAGTGATCATAACTCAGACTCTGCGGACGAGTATGTGTTACCTGAGGTAACATTTCAGTTGAATCCTGCTCATCCACTTTATCTTCATCCGAATGAAAACTCTGGCATGAGTATTATCAATGTTCGTCGAATTATTCAGATTGGAGTCGTGCCATTACTATTGCTATGTCCACTCGAATGAAATTAGGAATTCTAACTGGTACTCAAACACGTCCGAAACCTAATTCCAAGTATTTTACCCCATTGGGATCGCTGCAACAATATGTTGATTTCCTGGATAGTAAACTCTGTGATTCCTGACATACGATCGGTATACACAATACTGCAAAGCCCATAAGGGATGAATTAAAGTCCATGTATACACAAGGGAATGCCCCTCAATTATATCAAGTGAAAAAGGAAATCCATTCTTTTGTTTAGGGTTTTATGACAGTCACTACCTATTACACTAGGTTTAAGGCTTTGTGGGATGAGTATACTCAATTGCTTAATGCCCTTACTTGTGTGTGCAATTGTACATAGTTGTTGGAAGAGGCGGACCACAAACAGAAACTAACTCGTTTCTATCGGGACTTAATGAGCAAAACTCAGCCGTTAGGAGTTCCATTCTTGCTATGACTCCTATTCCCCGTCTCTCCAAGGCAGTCTTCCTTATCTCTCAAGATGACATTCAAGAGGTGTTGGGATTCATACTATTCTTCCTCCTGTTGTTGATTCAACCATAGCCTTATATGCCAAAACAAATACCAAACCCTTTGTTAAGAAATCATATGTGAAGTCTAGTCTCTTCTATGAACACTGTGGGGGTCAAGGCCATGTCAAGGATGGATGTTCTTTCTCAAAGGGTTTCCTGAGCGGCACAACTTGTGTAGGGTGAAGTCTGACCCAGCTAAGATGCCTAAATATCTCAAACAGAAGTCCACTCCTCAAATGACAATTTCTAATGCACCTATACTCCTTGATAAACATCTATTGCTAATGCAGTTCATTCCTCCACTTCCACCATTACTCATGGGCAATCATTGCAAATGGTCAATCAACATCTTCCTCCTCCATACACTACAAATGTGGCAGGTATTCATTTCGTCTTTTCTTGTGTTACTAGTTCTGTATGCTCGGCTCACAATTCATTATGTTCACTATCTTGGATCATTGATACTGGGGCTAGAGACCACATTACACCATTCTTTCATTTACGAACTGATCCTATTCCTATCAATAAACTTGTGCATTTACCAAATGGTCAGACTTCCAATATCTCTCATAAATATAGTGGCTTTCATTTACTATCTGATCCTATCCCTATCAATAATCTTATTCATTTACCAAATGGTCGGACTTCCAACATCTCTCATAAATGTACTGGCTATCTTACTCCTGACGTTACCTTTTATAATGTCTTGTATGTTCCATCTTTTCAATTCAATCTCATCTCTATCACAAGGTTGCTAATGATAACAATTACCTTCTCTCATTTTAATCGACTCATCGGTAAGCTAGATGGAGGCCTCTATAGACCGATGCTTCCTCACAACAGTGCTAGTTCTGCTATTGTTCATCCCTCTGCTAATACTAGTCTTTCTTCTGTATCTTCTTCCTCGTGGTACTACAGACTTAGCCATTTCCCTCTAAACAAACTCAAATACATTGATGCTCTTCATTGTATAAAATCTGATGCTGTAGATCCTTGTGATACTTGTCATTATGCCAAGCAAATTAAATCTCCTTTTCCATTAAGTTCCAGTCATTGTGATTTGCTCTGCTCTCTATTACATTGTGATTTGCCCCCTGTGCTCTATTACATTGTGATTTGTGGGGTCCTTATAGACACCTCACTTATAATGGCTATTACTCATTTTTAACCATAGTTGATGATTACAGTAGATGCGCTTGGACATTCCTTTTGTCCTCCAAAAACTCTGTTACTTCTATTCTTACAAATTTCATTACCATGGACATAACTCACCAATCAAGCAAATTATCTGATAATGGTACATAATTTTTCAGTAACCCTGTCTCCTCTTTAATTACTACTTTGGGCATAGAGCAGCAAAGCTCTTGAGTTGCTACCCCTCAACAAAATGGCAGGGCAGAAAGAAAACATAGGCATCTTCCTGAGGTTGCTAGAGCTCTCAGGTTTCATGCAAATCTCCCTATCAAATTTTGGGGTGAGTGCATTATTGCTGCCACGTATGTTATAAATAGATATCCATCTGTGTTCTTGAGAACAAATCACCTTATGAAGTCCTTCTTAACAAACCTCCTTATGCTCATCTAAAAGTCATTGGTTGCTTATGTTTTGCATCTACCGTTTCTTATCAAAGAGATAAGTTTTCTACCAGGCCTAGGAAAGCAATTTTGCTTGGATATCCTTTTGGACAGAAAGCCTACAAACTTTATGATCTTTCTTCTCATCAAGTGTTCACTAGTAGAGATGTTACTTTTTATGAGGATCACTTCCCTTATCACACATCTTCTCTTAATAGTGCTGAGTGCACTACTCCTATGTTTACTTCCTTTTCTCCTTCTTCACTTGATCTTTTTGAGTCCTCTCCTAATGACTCAGCTCTTAAAACTGCTACTCCTGTCCTTTCTGGTTCATTTAGTGATCCTCTTGTTAATTCTGTTGATCCTTCTTATACTTACTTTCTGCTGATGTCATTCCTAGTAGAACTCAAAGAGTAAAAACTGTTCCATTGAAGTATCAGGATTATGTGGGGCTTCCCTCTCAATATGCTGTCCCTTTTAATTCCTCTACACAGTTACGTGTTTCTTTCTCAAATCTTTCTGCTTCTTTTGTTGATTATTCTCATATTTCTCCTAAATACTTACATTTGCAAAATATCCTCCCGTACTGAACCTCGCACTTATAAACAAGCCCTTAAAGATCCAAACTGGTGCAAGGCTATGATTCTTGAGCTTTAGGCTTTAGAACAAAATAACACTTGGCAAGTTCAAGAATTGCCTCCTCACAAGAAAGCCATTGGATGTAAGTGGATATTTAGATTAAAGTATCTGGCTGATGGTACTAAGTACAAGGCTAGACTTGTAGCAAAGGGATACACTCAAATAGAAGGTGAGGATTACTTTGAGACATTTGCTTCTGTAGCTAAGGTTACTACTGTGAGAAATTCTCCTTGCTGTGGCCTCTATCAAACAGTGGCCTATTCATCAAATGGATGGTTCAAATGCTTTCTTACATAACTCTTTAGATGAAGAAGTCTACATGTCTCTTCCACCTGGATATACTCCATCTATGTCTACTGCTTCTTCAAGGCCTCTTGTGTGCAAGCTAATCAAATATCTGTATGGTCTAAAGCAAGCTCTTAGGCAATAATTCTCTAAATTCTCTACAACTCTTATTGCTTTTGGATTCTCTCAATCCAAATGTAATAATTCTTTTTTTTTTTTTGGCCCCAATGGGGAGACCTTACATATTGTAAAGCCCAGCTCTACCACTGAGCCACCCCTTAGGTTCCCATCCAAATGTAATCATTCATTAGTTACTTATCATACCTATACAACTACAGTGATGTTGGTCTATGTGGATGACATTCTGATCACAGGTTGAGACTCTTCTCATACTGCCTTTCTCAAGTCTTATCTGCACTCTCAGTCCAACATAAAGGATCTGGGATTGCTGAAATACTTTCTTGGCATTGAGATTGCCAGGAATTCTTCTGGTTTGTGCCTACATCGAAGAAAATACACTCTTGAAATAATTTCAGACAAGCTCGCAGATGGCCAAACCTTCTAAAGATCCTATGGGGCAGCATTATAACTTAGCATTGGATATTGGTGATCCTCTTCCTGATCCAGAAAAGTACAGAAGGCAAGCTTGCAGATGGCCAAACCTTCAAAAGATCCTATGGGGCAGCATTATAACTTAGCAATGTATATTGGTGATCCTCTTCCTGATCCAGAAAAGTATAGAACCATTACCAAACATATGCTATGCAGTGCACATTTTAAGTCAGTTTATGTCATGTCTTGAACTTCCTCACTATGATGCTGCATTAAAACTGGTGAGATATTTGAAGGGGAGGGTTGGACAAGGCTTATTATACTCCTCTCTCAGCTTCTTTCAGATGTCTATCTTCTGTGATGCAGATTCACAATATCTAGATCCTCAACTGAGGCAGAGTATAGATCCCGGCTAATGCTTGCCGTGAAATCTCTTGGCTTGTGGCTGTGCTTAATGATTTTGGGATTGCTCACTCCTCCCCTGTTCCTCTCTATTGTGATAACCAGTCTGCTCTTCATATTGCATCCAATCCAATTTTTCATGAGAGGACAAAACACATAGACATTGACTGTCATCCAGTGAGGGACAAGATTAGGGATGACTTGATCTCTACTTCCTTCATTTCATCATCCAATCAGCTGGCTGACTTTCTTACCAAGGCTTTACCCTCTGCTCAATGTGCTCATTTGGCTTCTATGCTATCCAAACTGATAGTTCCGAATTTATTCTCCACTTCCAGTTTGAGGGGGGATGTTAATGTCAGTAATGCAGATGGTGTTGGACGACATAGCATGCCCGGGGTGAACATAGGGGAAGCAAGTGTAACATTTGTAAACTATGTTACAAAGAGTGTAGGACCATTTAGCAAGACTAGTATAAACTCAAGGGAAGCGAGTGTCACTCTTGTAAACTGTGTTAGGTATATAAGGGGGCACACTGTAACTTGGTAGTTATCTTTTGATGAAATAAACATTTTCCCGCTCTCTCTCTTCTTCAAATACTATCTCCGTGTTCTTGATAATTCTTGAACAATTATCAAATGATCAATAGTGTTTTCCTACCCGTAAAAAACTTTTGGTGTCCACATTCGTTCACGATGGGACATTTTATCGCACAAAGTTGAATTTAGTAACTTCGCTAGAGAAATGTCACTTATTCTGCGACATAATAGTTGTTAAACTTAAAGGTGAATTAGTACGTTCATTTGAGAAATGAGATTCATCTATTTTATTTGTTTCTAAATGCCACTTGTGGATGTAAGGAGCAGACGTAAGACTGATACTAGAGGGTGAAACCCTAATGTTCTGAACAGCTTGGGCTGGTAGCTTGTGACATAGGGTTCGTAGCAATCAGCAGCATTTCTGTGATTTATGCATAAAGTTAGTTTTGTACTTGTGCAGCAAGATACTCTACAGGGGTGTGGTTTTTGTCATTTGCATACCGCTGTGGCGGAAATCATGCAATTCGCCTTCTTAGATGTTCACATCTTGTCTAAAGATAGATTAATGAGCACCACATGCTGAAGGCCTTACTTATTTTGTGGAGTGTGTTATGGTTCGGTTTGGACCAAAAACCATAAGCTGAGCCATAGTAGGCCGGTTTCGAAAATATTCAAACCAAACCAAACCCTGCTAAACTTTGTAAATCGTACCAAACCGAACCACCAAATGACAGTTTGATTTGGTTAGGTTTAGTGGTTTAGAATACTCTTTATACACTTTAGTTTTTTGAATATATTTTACAATTTTTACTAAATAAGTGCGTAATAAACTCAAATTAAACTTAATTTTATAATTTTTAATTTTATAATTTTACTTGTAAGAATCTACATAATAAGGTTAATGTTTGAAGAAGAATTATCTCACTACAAACCAACAAATATAACGATACATTATTCAATTGTAAGTAACATAGTTAGAAATTTTCAATTGTTATATGGTTCGGTTTGAATGTATGGATACAAACCGAACCGAGCCACAATGATTTCCAACATTTATAAACCGTAACTGAACCGCCCCTTAACAAAATCAAACCAAACTGCATGGTTCAGTTTGGTTTGGTTCGATTTGCGATTTGGACTTGCACCCCTACTTTTTGCATTATAGCTATATTGATTGTTAATAATCTTTGAAGTGATGAAGTTATGTTTTTATTGCAAAAGAAGGATGCCATTTTGGAGTGTGGAATATTCTTTATGTCCATGGCTATGTTACATGTACTGACTGGGCTACGCGACATGGATGCAGGTCCGAATGTTGAATCCTCCAAAATTATAAAATTTTAAACCAAATGTAGTGTAAAACAGCCACACCCATAACCACACCCACCCCTACCCCCATGTCATTTTGTGTCCGACACGGGTACTTTAGCAAAAGTAAAGGGTCCATGTAACATAGGTCCATGGATATAAGGAGTTATGCTTTTATTTACTATTGCTTTGGTTCTACGGTACTGAAGAATAGATGCTTTAGTGGTTGTAGTGCACCAAAGAAGAAAGAAAGGTTAGTTGATGCAAAATACATGCGAGTGTTACCACATGAACATAATGTGGCTAACTACTTGAGTACAATTAAGCACAATAAGAGTTGACTTATGTGATTATCAATGAAAGTAAACTCCACTTTTTTTTTCTCTCCCTTGCTTTTCTTTCTTATTGAGTGTGTGTGTTGGGGGTGGGGGGGAAGGGGTTGAGGTTGTGATTTAGTCTATGCTTACACTCCTATACTCGGGTTACAGGACTATCATGCATCGGTAACCTTAATTATGTGCATAATTGTTTTCTTGTTGAAAATAAAATAAAATTGTGATGCTTTCCGCTTTCATCTTGAATAGAGGCTTCTTGCTGAAGTATATTCTGGTAATTTTATAAAATTATTTGATTTCTAACAGTATGGTGTTTGCTTTCGATGAATGATTGAGGTTCAATCAATGGACTGAATATCTGCACATGACACATGCAGATTTGCTTTGTGGATTGCAGCGCTAAGGGAGCTGTTGTGACTTTTGTCATTGGTTCATGGATTTGAATAGATTCTAATGCTGGAGGTACTTCCACCCTTGCTGAAAGAACTCTAGTGGACACTGTTTGCAACATACCAGCTATGGCTTGTCCAAATATCCTTGATAAGATATGTTTACAGAAACTTTTGAATTTTGAAATTTTTGTTCACTGACAGTATAGGTATTCTATTTCTGTTGTTGGGAACGCAATAGGTTGACATTAAGTTGCTGGTGGAAAAGAAACTTTGCCTTTGTCTTTAAACATATGATTTACTCGGTAGCCAATATAATGCTGTTTATCTTTACGACCTGGTCAACACTAAATGTCTCTTTAGACTTCATGATGATACATACATGAAATTTGCCATGGGTTCGATGTTCTGTTCTGGTGTTTTAGCGGGAGAAATTATATGCCTGGAGGTTATTTCGGCTTTGAAATTACTGGCAGAGACTTTAGGGTATCAATCTCAAAAATGAATTCTTGTTGGCAGCCCCAAGTAATTTGGGATGATGACCGAGTTGAATTGAGGTGAGTTTAGGGTATCTATCCACACCACATTTTTTAGTTTCTAATCCTGATTTCAGACTAAGAGACTTTTTATTTTAGTCTTTTGGTCCTCCGGGGAATCTAAGACTAAGAGATGATACCTTGTTTTACTTTATCGCTATATCTCTCTCTCTTTCTCTCTCTCTCTCTCTCTCTCTCTATATATATATATATATATATATATGTGTGTGTGTGTGTATGTATCTACCAAAAAGGAGATTTCTTCTTTGGTCAAAGAATTATGTTGTATCTGCACTCTCAACCCATTTCTTCACCTTTGAGTGCTCAAAGCTAGTTATTGGCTTTTCTATTCTACTCTTCACTCGGTAGTAATCTGGCATACTTTAATCGTATTATGCAAACGATCAAAAACGTTGATTTCCATTCGACCAGATTCAAAGTCGAAGGTGAAAGTTGTCTTGTTATTTCTCGTCATAAAAACTTCTGTGAGCTCTTGACTTCATGAGCCTAAATTAGCAAGGAATGATATCATTATGCTCTTGAACTAAATTCTTTTCAAGGTCGAGTAGTAAATCTAGAGTGATTCGTTGGTTATCCGTCCTAGTTTTGGAGGAATTCTCCTTTTTCTATAGGCAACACACAAACATAAGAATGGTTCCTGTATCTCATAATTGAATAAACATGATTGAATTCAAGCTGTTTGCAGATGTATTAGATTCCAGTGAGTACCAAGTCTTGTTAGTCGCTGGGGGTTAAACAAGAATTCTCTGAGTTTAGAGGAGCGGCTCATAACACTTATACATGCAGTGTGCTGTGAAATCCAAAATTCAACCATAGTGGGGATGATGAAGAGATTGAAATAATTCCCTTTCCACTTAGAGTAAACAGGAATCAGTAACATCCATAGCATCATGACTCAATCAATTTTAATTTATTACAAAATCCACTGATAATCCAAAAAAAATCTAAACACAATGGGTCGATTCATATATCTATGGGTAACATAATACCAGCAAAATCATGGGCGCTTATCGGCATAAGGAAGATGGTGATAACAATGGTAGTTTAGAACTTTCTCCATTGTTGCTATAGAGGCAGGGGTACATATTTGTTGTCTGATTACCCCGGTTTTCTTAGAGATCCGAGAGATAGAAACATGTAATTTATTTAAAAGTATAAAAACTTTCATCTTTCTGCGCATTTTTTCTTCCAGCTATCCTGTGATGGACTAAATATTTACCATTATACATCGACATCCAAATGATCTCTACACCAAAGCAGCCTCCTTAGACTTCTCACTCTTCTTCACTTTGATGAATCGCACGTAAAGGTCTGTTCTAGTTGAGTCACTCTCTGGAAGTTTAGACCTTCCACCTTCCGACATGCTCTTCACGAAGTCCACCATGTTCCGCCAGTTTTCAGCCTCGAACAACCTCTTATTAAGTCTTAGAAATGTAAATGCGCTCAAGCCATTTCCAGAATCTGACCTACTTGTTGTCAAAACCTGTGCATAAGCTCGTTCATCATACCTTTCCAGTGCATTCTCTCCAGCTAATGCAGTTCCCGCAGCTTTTGTTGCCATCTTTACTTGTCGTACTAACCCTTCTGGAGAGCAGTTTGCATGCTCTGGCTGTTCTCCATCTCTCATCTCCATGCATGTGAAGTTCAATACAACTCCATGTCTACTCAACATTTGCGCTATTGGTAGGTAACCATCTTGATTTCTAGTATTGAAGTATCCTGCAGTTAATTCAGCTGCATGGGATCTTGTTTTGTAGTGCCAATGGATTCCGGCTACTTTCCCAGACAGTATAGCTCCTGTTCCTTGGAATACACCTTCTGCAGCTTCTAGTATTCTTTCACCATGCTCTAATAGCTTCCCTGAATACCACTCGAGGAAGAACTGCCCATACTCTGTGTTCCAGGTTCCTTCTCTTCTGAAGAATCCAGTTTCTTCTGGAAATTGATTATACTGACCAGAATCATGGGGTCCACTTGTTCCCCAATCTCTCTTTCCTTTTATGTCTGCTGATGCTACCAGTGAAGCCTTCATATACTGTTTTAACATGAAAAGTTTCAATAAAACACCATACTTAATTTATTTCAGTTATGCATTTATTATTAGTAACTATTTGTTCTTCTGATTATTCAATTTTTGTTGCAAAAAGTTACCTTGTCGTAGCATTGAAATTCCCCAATTCCCGGAAAACTCCAAGTTCCGTTGCTTTCTGGATAAGCTGGATATCTAAGCTCTCCACAAGGGCCCATCCCCACTTGGATTTCCTGCAAGAGAGATTGAGTTCATTAGATGAAAAGAGCTATTACTTTATTTGTTATTTTGGCATAGGAAGGAGAATATCACTGGTCCTGGACATGTAATACTTTGGCATAATTCTAAATTTTGTGGGACCTGCATCAATTAGACCTTACACTTTATGGATACGACAAAGTCGACAACTTTGAATTACTGATTTTTGTGAGATACTTTTTATTTTATTTCAATGATATCTTGAAAGGCTGCTGCTTTTCTTTGAGCCTGTGAATTACACTACTATGGGTGATTACGAAACATTGAGTCAGCTTCTTTGAACCGTGGGGCTAGCATGCTTTGTGATTTATATGATTTTATTCCGTAAATCCATCAAAAAGTGGATCTTGAGTTATTCCTGTGTTGTGATGACTATAGAGCGTTCAATTTGTCACTCCAAAATTTTCTACAACTCTACAAGCTTCTTGTTCATCTTCTTCTTAATTCAAGTGCAAAAATTCGATTTTGCCATTAGCTAGATTATGAAGAATCTTTTTAGGATAAGATCCTATATCAAAGCCTTAGTGCTTGGTCCTCTTTGTTTTCCCACACTATACATTTCATTAGTGTTGGTTCACCCTTCTTAGCATATTAATTTTTTCACTTAGAGAGAATAAACACTGTTGGATTTTTTGTTAGTTTTCCTAATCTTGCTGAGACGTATGGATGTCATATATATAGTTTCAGTATACCATTTGCCTACTGGTTGACGATATAATTTTTGTTTTGATTTTACTTGTGAGTAATTTTAATTGACACTTTGGAAGTAAAATACAGAATTTGATGTGATTTTTCTTACCACAATTACATCCCCCAAGTAGTTCCTGAATCTTTCACGAAAGCTCCTCATGTAGTCAGCATAAACCTGGATAGGTGTTCTTCCTCTAAGCACTGGTAATGAATCGCAACCCAAGGAAATGTACTCGGGATTTCTCCGCCCTTGTCTATCTGTGTAGACAAGGTCAGGGTTCTTGCTTATTTCTTCAAGCACCCATGGGGGTAGAGGAATGCTGAAAATTCAAGGCAAAAATATTAATAAATTCTAAGTGTTAGATTATATGGAAATACACTATAGATTACAGAGTAATATGACACATCTAATAAGTTTTGAATTCAACAACTAATGGAGATAAGAGTCAAAGGCCAAATGAGTATATAACCATGGAGGAAGAGTTGGCAAAAGAACTCACTTTCAAGCTGCTCTTGGTCTGGAATATAGTGAAACTACCTATTTGTTTTAAGGTGGGCACAAAATTTTGGAATTCTGGATATAATAGATTCTTAAACTAGGAGGAAGAGAGCTGCATTTAAAAATTTATAAAGGGTGAATCACTTGTGAAGATCCCAACTTTTGCATGCTAGGACGTCACCCCTTTTCCCTTTGTGCTGATTTGCCATTGGATCACATGGGATGATGGAAAGGATTAATGTAGTTGAACCTAAATGATTGGGACTAAGGTTGAGTTGAGTTGAGTTGCATAGAAAGGTTGGAGAGTAGACAAGAAAACATACTTCCAACCGAAATGGTTATTTAATGGAAGATATGCCACTTTCCTTTTAGAGAACACCTTTCATGGTGTTCATATTAACACGGTTGGTTAATACTTAATTTAATGTTGAGTCTCTCTCTCTCTCTCTCTCTCTCTCTCTCTCTCTCTCTCTCTCTCTCTAACACTCGCACATGCACAAACAAGTATGCCTCTGGGTTCTGAATCGTCTTAACTACTCTGTAAGTTTTCTATTAATGAAGAACACAAAAAGCCTAAATCTTTCTAAGTTTTTCTTGTTAAATATAGAATAATTTATTAAACCCAAATAAGGAAACAGCATAATGCTATTAGCTAAGTTTCGTTTTATTGCTACATTTAGTGCTTAATGCAAATGTAAGAACTAACAAGGGAATACTGTGAAGGAAAACAAGTGGAGAAAATGCTAAGGATATTGGCTATATGCTATTTTCATCTGAATTAATGTTCTTGACTTTTGTGTGTAACATCGTATTGTATCTCGCAAATGAAATACTCTATGTGAAATAGGAGACTGTAAAAAACCATTACATACCTGCAGGAGTCTCCAACATTCCCTCCACATTGGTGAAAAGACATCACAACTTGGATCTTCAAGCCATGCTTTTGAACCATCTTCACAAGCTCAACATATCCTTCCCAGTTGTACTTGGATGGCCCTTCTTTCTCTACCAAACCCCACCAGGCGTCAACCATTACTCCTTCTACTCCTGCAGTCTTCAAGGCCATCAAACTAGCATTCATTGCTCGTGGCTTGTTCAAGTTTCCACCTAATGAGACAGTGTCAAGTGGTAGCATCACAAAAACCGGCACCCTTGAATTGTTTTGTCTATGATCTTTTGAAAGAGCATGAAACTTCTCTTTCTGCTCATTATACCCCACTTCGAAAGGGGATACCTGCTCACGCACGATTTGAGCTTCTTGTGTAGAGTTTCTCACTCGAAGACGGCATGCTGGCTTGATCTGGGCGAAACAAACCAAACTGGAGAAATCATCGATAGTTTTTGAACTTTTGATATCTTTTAAATTTATGAAAGATATAGAAGAACGAAGTGTCAAAGCCATTTTTTTGAAAGGAGAGTTTAGAAGAAGAGAAGATAATGCAGGAATGGCTCAAGGCTGTGGTGTTTATTTATAGAGGAAAAGCCTTAAGTTTTGGTTTTTGAAGGAGACAACACTGGTGGGCTCAAGTTTTACAGGAAAAAGTGCAAAAGATCAAAACTAGTCTGCTCATCGTTTGAAAGTCATTACTTTTGAACGTTTAAACACGCTGAATGCAAGTAACAAAGGGAATATCCAGTTTTTGTGATTGCAAATTAATTGGTGTATTTGAGATTTTATTTTTCTAGTTATTCCGTAAACAGAAAAGAAAAGAAATATGCAATTTCTAGTTGTTAATGACTCTTATGACTGCATGGCTATTACTGCAAAATAAATGTAACCTTTTGAGAATATCTTAAGGTAAGATAATTGTCCTTGTGATATTTCTATTTAGTTGCCACGTGCGCACCTCCTGTCTGAATCGAGATTACGTTTCACACTTTTTGGCACTTAACATCCCTTTAGAGTAATTCTGGAGTGGGCGTGTTAAAGGTGGCGTGGATGCCTCTGTCACCATTAACTTATGGTCTTTCTTTTCCCTCTATTTTCCCATATTCCCTGCTTTCATATTAATTAGTGTCATTTCATGTCATTTGGCGTGCATCATATTAGTAATTGCATTTAGATTTTCAAATTAACACTAAAATTTGTATTTATATGACCTTGATGAACAGTGCCTTGGACATATTATATTCTTGCAGCCTGAATGTTTTTTTTTCCTGCTCGGCTACAACATAATTTTATGTCTCTTATGAGGCTCGAACTCTGGATCTCCCACTTTGGAGGGTTGGTACCATTTGGCCACCTAACCTTTTGGTTTGCAGCCTGAAAGTTGTTTCTCAATTGTAATGCAATCTGCTCTTATCTTTTCTCATTTAAATGCTTCTACCCCTACTAATAATTATGATATTGTGTGACTGATTATTCTCTACTATAGCATATACAAAATAAGTGTTGATATTACATATTTTATAATGTTTACTATAATATGTGGCATGTTTGATGACCTTCCCTTGGACCGTATTCAATGGCAGAATTTGATTCATGTGGTAACTTCTAGTGATTGGGACTAAGGCTGAGTCTACTGGGGCTGTATTACTGTATTACTAAAATCATTTTGGTGTCAGCAAAATGAAATAGGAAGGAAATTAGCTTCCACCACATTCCTGCCATATCATTTGGTTTGATAACAAATGGGTGGTTTTCTTTTGCCAGAGGTCAGCATAATCTCACACAGCAAAACTTCACTTTGGTCCTTGTTTACCAATACAATTCATATATGTGGATGACAAAAATCTTGCATTGTCAGTTTTTGGTTGCTATAGGATAAGACGAGGTGGAGGGTTCTCCAAGAGCATAAAGCATGTGGTTCAGAAGAAAGTCTCTTTGCTTTCATTTTCTTGGATCTGCTACATTTTCATTGGTACATCTCAATAGCTTAACTACTCCACAATATCCCCTTTATTGTTTGCTTGATGGGCTCCACTGGAATTGCAAACACTTGACTGCTGCCGTGTAACCAACCCGATTAAGGTCAGCCGCGGCACCTATTTTGTTAGCTATGGCCACTTGCTATGTTCAGACTCAAGTGAGTTTTTCGAAACAAAAAACTATTTGTAGTAAGCTTAATTAGTTACAGCATTCTCTTGCTGATCAAACCTTGTGTGACGTTTATGCACATAAGTAAAGGCTTCTATCTTTTAGGCCTGTGAAGCAAAAGCTCACGAAGTCTGGTAGTTATATTAAAATGTCAAACCCAAGGTCCCTCTGTAACGATTTTCTGATGCTGAATGGCATTCTTCATATATAGACTTTTAAAAGTTAAATTGAGTTTGGTTAAAAATCTGTTTTGGCCTACTAAAATTACCGTACCCCTCAAATATAGATTCAGTTGCTAAAAAACCTGTTCTTATTTTTCCTTCCCCCCACCCACCCACCCACCCACCACACACACACACACATTAGGGCTGACTTTCCTGAATTTGCATTAATGATCACAACATTTCTCTCTATGAAAGAAAAAAAAGGACAATGATTGGGATGGATGATGTGAAAATTTTAATACTTATTAAATATGTTGCATTTGATTAATAGTTTCACGGAACCAATGAGTTGGCTGCCTAAATCTGGCTGTTAACTTTTCTTTAGATTTCCTTGTATTTGCTTAAGCAATTAGCTATGCATGTTAGAAACTCAAATATTGTAATGTTTCTATTAAGAGTATGGTACTCTTGTCCTGAAAACGTCGCTATCAGGACACTTAAAATGAAACGGATGGAGTATTAATTAGGTCTTACAAGAGTAACAAAGAGAACTTGAGCCCCTAATGTCCCATTAGGAAATAAGAGGGAATACTTGTAGACTAAGTGATCACTGGTTGTTTCTACACCTAAACTCGAAAGATATTTCCTAGATTTGTGAATTCCATGTGCCATTGTAATCTTGTCTTCAGATATTTCCTCTGAATATTCTTGGCGAGTCATACAGCCTTATGCCAGCTTGGAGGTAAAACTAGATTTCACACACTCTAGCTTGAGTTCTTCCATGGATTTAATTTTACCCTTGATTGTAAACAATTTCCGTTTTCTTTACCTGAGTGTGGTGTGTGTAAATTCCATGTGCAAGCATCAGGTTCTTGGAAGTCGACTATCGGTAGATAATAGTATCGTATTTCGAGGTCGATTCGGCCTTCGTTTCCTTTTGTTTTGTTGTATTTTTTTTTCTTTTTAACTTTTCCCCGTTTCTTATGAGTTGGTTCGATCTTATTTGTTCTAATCAGAAATGATTAGTGTTGTGTGATTTTCATGCTTACCTGGATCGTTATATTTGTTCGTGGAGGTCATTAGGCCTTTTCTCTTTTAGTGTCACATCGCTCTTGCTCCAAGGTGGAGAGAGAAGAACCTGTACAGTTTTGGTTATTGAAGGGTATTATTTGAGTAAATTTGAATGATGAGAAATGTGTGACCAAATGGTTTGTTGTGGGCTTATATTTTTCTGCTGCCGAATGAATACAAATGCTAAGGCATTTTTGGTCACATCCACCTTTGGTCCATTTGTTGTCCCTTATAGGAAACTTGGCGTACATTATTTTGATACTGGTTCAGGTCACACAGGTGGGGCCACCTCCTTCATAGCCGTTCACTGGTTGGTCACACGTCCGGTGCGGGCTCCTCTTGGTTGGCTACTTCTATAATATGTGGTTTTGAATCGGAGTTCTTTCCTTTATGGTAAAAAGTGGAATTGTGGGTACGCCAACTATACATTGTTGCTTTTTCACATTCACATTCAGATGCAGTTGTCGTGGGATCGACTTCATGTGGTTACATCTTGTGTGTGTGTGTGTGTGTGTGAGAGAGAGAGAGAGAGAGAGAGAGAGAGAGAGAGAGAGAGAGAGAGAGAGA